>JANBOK010000084.1:0-33227 GCA_027595805.1 Coemansia sp. Benny D160-2 | reverse complement strand
TCAGTCACGAAGGTCCTTTATTTTCCTCGGAGCTGCACGCTTGTGGATTTTGTGGTGATCAGCGTGTGAGCGAAATCACGGCGGGGCGCTGTGACAGAAAAGCTGGGAAATACGGGTTGGCCTTTGGCCAACCCGCACAGACAAGGTGTCTGGTTAAAGCCCTTTTAGGGCCACGCTTTATTCTCAGAAATAGTAAATAAAAGAAAAGAAAATCTCACAATGCCCCATTGGATCCCTTTGTCCTTTGAGAAGACACGTGCGACGTCCTTTTTCGCACAGGGATGGGTAACAGAGTGGAAAGAAAGAAACTAGAAGTGAATGAAATAAGAAATGAAAGTTAAGCAATAGGGTGGGTTACCTTGTCTGTGCGGGTTGGCCTTTGGCCAACCCGTATTGTTTTACAGTTCCACCTTAAACAATCCTGGTTGGCCGGCAGGCCAATCCTCCAGACAAGGTGTCTGGTTCGTTCTCCGATGCGAAAATGGCGTCCGTCACCTTCCCTGGTACCTGTTCCAGTTCTGGCCGGTAGTAATAGTCCTCAAAAGTTGTGCTTTTTGGGGACCAATTCGCATGTCGCTTGAGCTCGTCAAGTGGAATTCCTCGCTGGTAAGCCGTCGTCGCGGCTGTAGCGCGTATGGAGTGTGCCGTGTGGATGCGGATGTTTATTCCCACGTCCTTGAGTACCTGCTTTATCCAGGCGGCCATGGTGTTATCTCTTATTCCCTTGTATGGTTTGATCGACTGTATGAAGAATCTACCCGTTTCGGTTGATTCTGATCTCAGGGTTGCTGTGGCCGTTACATATGCTGCCGCATTCCTCACCGGGCAGGTGTTAGCTGAATCGCCCCTGCGGTGTATGGTAGTCTCCTTCGGTCGGTGTTCTTTTGGCATGGGTACGAATAATTTTACCGCGTTTGGGTTCGCCCAGTCTCCTAGGAGGGATACGTTTTTAAATAGTAATCCCCCAATGTCGCTCGTGGGGCGCCAGATTGTTGCTAGCGCGAGGAGCATGGCGAGGTGGCAGGCTAGCGATCGCAGTGGGAGTTTCTCCGATGGGCCCAGTGCGTCCAGGTGTTTTATAACCTTCGTAATGCTCCATACCGGCTCATGTGGTGTGGGCGGTGGCTGTATCTGTCGTTGGTGTTTGAACGCATCAGCGACCAGCGCACGGGTGCGGAGCGCCTCCGATCTTGGGAAAAGTGCACTCCACACAGAGGCAATTGCCGACCCGTAGACATTTAGGGTCTGGCGAGATAGATGTCGGTGATCAAAGAGGAAGTTGGCTACATCAGCCTCATTGTTTGATGTCGCGTTGATGTTCTTGTCTGTGCACCATGTTGCGAAGGCGTCCCAGGCCTTGTCGTAAGTGTCTGCCGTTGAATCTGTAGTGATTTTGGCATATGCGTGTGCCACCGCCAGGCGTAGGCCTTGTTTCATCTTGGCTCCTACAATAAGGGCCATGCGAGCAGAGTCCACCGTAGGTGTGGGACTTTGAATTTGATCAGCCGTCATCTCATTACTCGTCGGATCAGCGGCCACCACCACTGGCTCGGCCATTCGGGCGTTATCAGCATACCTGTTGGCCTCTCTTCCTCGATCTTGCGCAACACCTTGGGGAGTAGGCGCCACGGTGGGTGTAGGAGTAGTCGCTTGTGTAGCCATGTTTGCTGGAAGGCATCTGTCGCCTCTGCCTCTGGGTCGTCTTTCCAGGCCCAGAATCGTGGTAGTAGCATATTTGTTCGTGCGGCGAAGGCGTCTATATCTACCGGCGGCAGTTTGTTTTGCAGTTGTTGGAACAGGTGCGTGGGGATGGACCATTCCCAAGGCGGTATCGTGAGTCTGCTGAGTGTATCGGCGGAGACGTTGTCTTTTCCCGGCAGGTGTGATGCGGAAATAAGACACCCATGTTCTGCGGCTATAGCGTGTAGACGCAGTGCTGAGGACTGAAGTAGATCGCTTGCCGTGCCTCCTTGCTTGTTTATGTATTTTATCGCCATTGTATTGTCCATCTGGATGTGGATGTGCTTGCCTGAGAATCGTGGGGCGAGCATCTTGACTGCAAATTCGGCTGTGCATAGCTCGAGCGTGTTTATCGATTGCTGTCTCTCCGTCGTTGTCCAGAACCCGTGTGTTGCCATTGTCGGGGTGTGGATCCCCCAGCCTGTTTTGCTGGCATCCGTCTGGATTGTCACTGCCGGTGGGTCGTGGATCGGGATGATCGGTGACTCCTGCGCCTGCTGCAGGGTCACTATCCATTGGCTCAACTCCTCGCGCGCCCGCGGCGGGAGTGTTATCGCCCAGTCCCATGATTCCGGTCCATGGAGGCCCTTTGCCAGGGCCATCTGCGCATACCGCAGATTGAGGAGAGCGTTCGTGTATACTGGGAGGAATGAATTCAGCTTGCCTATCACCGAGGCGAGTTCCCGCGGTGTTGTCGTCGGTTTCTGGAGCATTTTCCTTATTGCTCGCGCCGTCATGGCCGTTTTGTTCGTCGGGAGCGACATTTTCATGTTTGTCGTATTGAATACAAACCCTAGAAATTGTTGGTGTTGTCGCGGAGTCAGATCCGTCTTCGTGGGGTGGATGATGAAGCCCAGCATGCTCAGGTGCGCTGTCAATTTTGCTGCTTGTTTCGCTACCATGTGCCGTGATTCGTGGCAGAGGATTATGTCGTCTATGTAGTCTACGAGCAACATTCCACTTTCGCGCATCGGCTTTAGCGCGGCGCGTACCAGCTTTGAAAACACCCGCGGCGCGCATGCGAGCCCGAAGGGCAGCGCGCGGTAGTGGTAGGTTTTCCCCCGGTGTTGAAATGAGAGGAACCGTTGATATTCCGGGTGGATCGGTGTGACGAGGTAAGCAGATTTGAGATCTATCTTGACTGTCCACATGTTTGGCCGTAGCATTTCCCGCAGCGTCGGGACACCCAGCATCTTGAAATGTTCCTGTTGAATATACTGGTTTAGCGGCCGGCAGTCCAGCAACGGTCGTATCTTGTCTGCTTCTTGCTTCCCAAATAGCCCGCAGATGAAGTATTGCTGATTGTCGTTTGTTTCGTAGATGACCCGCTGGGCCAATTGCTCTCTTACTAATTCGTCTACTGCTGCTAACTCCGCCCCCTCCATCTTGTAGTTTACCGGCTTCCACGGCCGGGGCGGTTTCGCAAACTGGAGTTTCAGTCCTTGTGTTACTGTGTCCATCACCCATTTGTTTTCGGATATCATCGCCCATGCGTGTGCATGGGCTTGCAGGCGTCCCCCCACAGTGTGTGGCGGTGGCAGTATTATTGTTGGTTGTTGGTGCCGGTCGATCCTTGGTTGTTGTTGTTGTTGCCGCTGTGGTTCGTTTGGTTGTTGTTGGGGCGCCAATTGCTGTTGTTGTATCCGCCGCGGTTGCTCCATCCTCCGCGGTTGCTCCCTCCACGATGGTAGCCTCGGCTGCTGCCTCTGTAGTATCCCCGGCCATTTCCTCTGTAGGAACCTCAGCTGCTGGAGGTTCCTTGGCCGTTCCAGTTTGGGCGTTCTTTTTTGTACTCTGCCCAGCTCTTAGCGTAGTCGCCGAATGCGGTACGGAGCTTTTCTTCTCCGTAGTGGGGCTGGAGGTTTCGCATCTCGTCTGGGGGTAAGTTGGAGTTTTCCCCGATGAACGTGATCCAGTCGTTCTGGATTTGGTGAGCTGTTCCTGCCGTAGTGATGACCAGGTTAACTGCTTGGTCGAGAGCCAGTTGGAAGTCGTCTTGCTCTTGGAGGGAGATAAGGTGGTGTAGCGCCTTGTTGGTGAGTCGATTGGCGTGCTCGATTTGGGCGCAGGCAAACGTGGTGACTTTAGCAAGGGTCGTATGGCGGTGCTTATTGTCCTCCAGGAATTTTTCCTTGAGTTCGAGGGGTTTAAAGACCCTATGGTTGTAGTAGGGTTCCCCTTTGATGACCCGCTTAAACTCGGTAGCGGTGAGGTTGTAGCCTTGTTCAACAAGGTCGGTGGTGAACTCGTCAAGCTCCCTGTACCTGTCATTGTTTGGCGTTGCAGTTTCATCTTCTGCATCGCTTGTAGCAGTTTCCATGTTTTCGTTTTCAATATCGCTCCTGGGGGGCGTGGGGTTGGCCTGGATGTTGAGGTTTCCGAGGACCCTGAGGATGACTGCTTCCAGCTGTTGCTCTGTTTCATTGTTCATGTTAGCTGATAAAATGTTTCGGTGTTTAAAACAATAGAATTGATATAAATGGAACTAGTATAAGTAATCACGAAATAGCGTGGCTTTAAAAAGGACAAAGGGATCCAATGGGGCATTGTGAGATTTTCTTTTCTTTTATTTACTATTTCTGAGAATAAAGCGTGGCCCTAAAAGGGCTTTAACCAGACACCTTGTCTGGAGGATTGGCCTGCCGGCCAACCAGGATTGTTTAAGGTGGAACCGTAAAACAATCAGTGGTCTCAGCAACAAAACACAAAGAAGGGGCTCAGAGGTGTGATGCTAATCAAGCGCTGAGCCTTTCTACAACGCATCCGCCCAAGTGGTTATTAGCCGCCAAGTCTGGTATGATAGGTGCTTTCGTCACGCCTTCCTCGTTTCCTTTTCTTCCTTTTCTCCGCTTTATTTCTTATTCTCTAACCCCGAACCTCCGTCTATTTTTTTGCTACTTTCAAGGATAGAAATCAACGATGGACACCAGTACCAACACCAACAACAATACCAGGGATGCCAGTCCTGCCCAGGAGGAGCTGGACCCGACCTCCGACGAGCGGATGAAGCTCTACTTGGAGCAGCAGAAGGCGGAGGAGGCGGAGCGGGCCAGGCTGACGGAGGAGTGGACAGAGCGACTGGTTGGCAAAAGGTACATTGAGCCCAAGGAGGGCGAAGAAGCACCAGCACCAGAACCAGCAGAAGCTGAAGCCGAAACCGAAGCTGTTTTAGATGAAGGCAGCTCGTTCAGCAACGCATCGCTGAGGAAACCGTATCGCGTGCTGAAGGGCGAGCGTGCGGTGATGACGATGGACTACTGTGCCACCTGCCTGAATGTTCGGGTTGACGATGAGGGGCTCTGCACCGGCGTTTTCTTTGCGTAGCTGGAAGGAGAAAACAAAAGGCAGTGAAGGGGGGAATACTGGGGGACCATGGATGCTTTAATTTTTTTTTAACGAAGTGGGTGGGCGAGGCGAGTGGGTGTAATAATATATTGGATTCCAACCATGTGGACGTGTGAAATTGAAATGGCCCTTTTTCCCCCACTGCTTAAATAAATGTATGTATTTTGCGAGGTATATGGAGGGGGGACATGTTTGCCACAGCCCCCGTTTTCATTATACTCTTCAGCAGATTGCTGGAGCTGTGTGTGGCCCCAGGAAAGTGTTTGAAAATATTAACCAGAATCCGCACAGCATCCGCTGCCAGTTTAAAATAAACCGAGCAGGATATACTAAACATCCCGCCTTTCTCTCTTGATTATTTCAGTTATACTATTCTAGCGTGTCGACCTCTATTCCTTTTCATTTAGTGTAATTGTCACTAGAAGCATCTCATTGTCATCTATAAAGCTAAAGAATGCGTTCCATTACAGGACTTGTGGCTGTGGTTGTGGCGGTTGGAGGAGCAGTGCAGACTGCGGCATCAGCACTTGAAAACGGCCGTATCCTGAGACACGGAAGCAGCAGCGCAGGCAGGCGCGTCGGCGGATCCGCGGCAACATTTGCTGCTCCTTCCAAAGCTGCTGCTGCTGTAGTTGATTCTGGCAGCGGCTCATCCGGTGCTAAGAATATCAACCAGGCGTTTAGCGAAGCGCTGGTCAACCCGACAATGGGGCCTGTTGCCGACAGCCACTTTTCAGCGCTGCTAATGTCGGCAATCGAGGCGAGCGGCGAGCGAAACATCCCGGTGATCCAGCTTTTATAAAAGAGAAAACAAACAAAGGATAGCCAACATTTTAATGGTAATAATAAGAAATAAACAGCAACTAGTCGTTCCATCCATCCTAAATAACCTCGGTGATTGCCGAGATCAGCTCGCCGTCGTAGTCGTTGGTGATGGGCCAGACCATGACGCCAGCAAGGCCCCTGGAGACGGCAAACTGGGTCTTGGCGCCAATGCTCTGCGGATCGTCGTACGAGACAAAGTCCCTTGTCTCGGTGTTGTAGAGCCACGGGGTGCTTGTGTCCTTGTCGAAACGGCGCACCCAGGGCGATGCGGCAGAGTCGGGCGCATCGAGAACACCCTCGGAGCGCAGGTTGCTGTACTTCCAGATGCCGGAGAAGGCCTTTGGCCCGCCGCACGACGGATCCGACTCCTCCTGGTCATCGCTGTCGCCGCGCGGAATCACCTTCTGCAGCGGCAGGTACATGCTCTTCTCGCCGCCACCATTGGCGGCGTCAGAGTCGTTGTCATCGGAGGAAGAGGCGGTGACTGTGCGGCCGTAGAAGGCAAGCCCCGCATTGATTTTAGACTCGGGGATCCCTGCATCGATCCACGACTGCACGGAGGAGCGCACAGACGCCTGCAGCCCCTTTCCCTGCGCGTGGTCGAGCGGGGCGTTGGGGCCCGTGGTGGGCGACCACACGCCGTTGAAGTCGTAGAGCATGATGTTGAAGTAGTCGACAAGCGGCGCGAACCCAGACACGTCGGCCAGCGGGCCCTGCGGCCCGTCGAATGGCTGGAACCTGGTGGCCAGCGTAATCAGCTTCGCCCGGGCCGCATCGCCCTCTCCGTCGAGGCGCTGGCGCAGATCGGCCAGGAACAGCTGGAAGTTGGGCGTGTCGCTGGCGGCATCGAACGGATGGCACGTGTTGCCCTGTCTCCCAGGATACTCGAAGTCGACGTCCCAGCCGTCCAGCGAGTACGCACGGACCCACCCGACCATGTCGTCGATGAGCCGGTCTCTCTTCGCCTTGTCCTTCATCACCGGCGACATGTGCTTGGATCCGGCCCACCCGCCGAGCGAAACAAGCGCCCTAGCGCCGGCGTCGCCAATCTTGCCAACCCATTCCTTCACGGCTGCCTCCGTCTGGTTGTCTGCCGCGATGCGTCCGTCCTCGTCGGGCGCTGCAAACGCAATCGTTATGTGCGTGTACTTGCTGAGGTCTATTGACTCCGCCTTGTCTGTCTGCCATGTTGGCAGGTACCCGAACACAACGCTGGTCTGTTTCTGCGCCGTCGCAATGCCTGCAAGCGCTGCGAATGCAAGCGCGGCCTTGACGGCGGCAGTGGCTGTCATTTCTCCTAGTTGTTGTTGCTGTTGCTTTTGGACGAACCTGAATAATATCGATGTGGGTGAGTAGATGGAAATATGCTCTTGCACACGCTCGCGCTTTTCCCCCCTTCGCTTGTTTCGGCAGAAACGCGAGAGGCGTGTCTGGATGTTTGTGTTTTATACATGCGGCCCGAGCGAGCAAAAGCGTGTTGGGCGTGGCTTCTCATCATATATCCGCACATGTATGAAAAGTAAGCAAGGCTGGTGTTGTTGTTATATATATTATATTATATCCATCTTGCGCAAGGCCCGGAGGACAGAGCTCCGCCACGTGGGGCCTATATTGCAGGCACAAGGCGAGGAGAAATCCGGCCTTCTGGCGTGCTAGCTGCATGTGGCGCCGGAGATTAAAACGCAGAAAGCAGCCTCCCACGCAATTCCAATGGTGCGCCAGGACTAGCGAGGAAGTAGTGAATAGAAACGCGGCTGGCTAGCTGCTCTCTCCCCACTTGACGTCGCACATGTCGTCAACCACGCCAATGCGGTGGTACAGCGTGCGGGCGCGCACGTACTTGTCGGACTCTCTGCTGGCAGCAACCAGCGCATCCGCCGCGGCCTGGCGCGCCCCGGCGTCCCAGTCGCGCGTGGCGGCCTCAAACGCTTCGCACGCAGCCTCCCGCGCACGGAGCGCCGCATTCCGCTCGTCGGCCCGGAACATGGCGCCGTTCTCGTCCGGCTCGGGCAGAACATACTCGAAGCGGAACGGATCGGTTCCGCCGTACTCCGTCGGCAGGTTCTCGGGCGCAATGAACTTGTGCAGCTCCTGCGGGCTGCCTGCAAACTGCACCTTGGAGGCCACGACGGGGTCCAGGAGCGGCCGGATGAGCTTCCACAGGCTGTAGAAGATCCACGATGCGTTGTAGATCAGCACCAGACCCAGACACTCGGGGTAGTAGTGCTCCAGATAGTGCAGGAAGGTCTTGAAGAAGGTCCAGTCCATGTTTGCCAGCGCCATGTCGGTGGTATCGAACACAAGACAGACCTTCTCGACTGGCGGATGCAGAAACAGGCGCGAAACCTCCATCAGATGGACCGTGTAGTCAAGCATGTGGTCGGCCGGCTGCGCCTGCGGATCGTTGAGGCGCACGGGAATGTAGAGCACCGGCTGGCCCAGCCGGTCGGTCTTGTGGATCACGCCGATGCCGCGCCGAAGCAGCCGCCAGTTCAGCTCCGACTCGCCCACCCACACAACCCAGTCGATCTCCTCGTCCAGCCGCCACCGCAGGCACGTGAGCAGCATCTCCAGCGCTGCGTCGACGCTCCACTTGCGCGCGCGCAGGAAGCGCAGCAGCAGGACGTCCGGATGGTCGCACAGCACCGCGCCCCAGAATGCATCGCGGATGCTCCGCTGCGCATGGTGCGCTGCCGTCTGGATGAACGGCGGCGGCGCGCTTGAGTGCGGCGCCACCTGCGCAACAAGCTGCAGGTCCTGCTGCTTCTCCTGCTGCTTCTTCTTCTGCAGGTCGGCACTCGACTTTGACGTGCCAAACCCAAACCACCCGCCGATGCCGCCTTTAATGCTGCTGCTGCTGCTGCTGCTACCGGCACCCGCAGGTTCTGGCTGCGGCGTCGACATCCGATCCGTGCTGCTGTTATTGTTGTTGACTGCGCGCACCCGAGTACTGCGCTTGAGCGTGGTCCGCGCTGTGTCCTCCGGCTGCTCCGTCTGCGATATCTCCTGCGTCGACTTTTCAAACGACCGGAGCAGCTTCCTCCACAGCTTCTTCAGCAGCGCCTCCTGCTCGGGCGTCAGGTGGCCCAGCGTGCCGTCCAGGTTGAGCTTGCCGCTTTCGTACTGCGCGACCACCAGCTCTGGCGTGATTGCCGCTGTCGACGACATTGTATAAGTTGGATTAGAATGTGGGGTTGGATTCGACGGATGTGGTACAGCGATTAGGTTGGGTTGTCGAGTCACAACAGGGTTCAAGATGAGCGAAAGCGAGAAAGAGAGAGAGAGAGAAAAGGGAGGGGGTTTCGAACAAAGAGAAGCCGGGGCGCACAGGATGTTGTTGTGGGTGGATGAGGGCTGTAGGGTCTAGGCAGGCGCGGAAGAGAATACCTCGGCTGTTGCGGATTATTTGTGGTGGTGGTTGGTGGCTGTCTCGTCTTTCTTTCTTTTGCACAACGGGGCGGCGGGGCTAGAGGAAGAGTCTTTCTTTCTGCAGCGCAGGCGGAATTCGATGCAAGCCAAGCCAAGCCAAGCCAGGCCAATCCGAGCGCGCATGGGAATGGCCGAGTTTAGGCAGACCAGCAAGCCAGCTACTGAAACAAAGCAACAACGGCCACTAATCAATCAACCATTCCAATCCAATCAGCCAATCAGCCAGTCAGTCTGCGCTTCTGCTGCTGCCACAGTCCACGTGACGACGGCACCTGGCGATGCAGTTGCGCCACCCGCTCCGGACCAAAATCCCAGAATCCCAGAACCTCAAGATCCCAGAATCACAGGAGATCATCGGGATCAGAGGCAAACCGACTGGTTCCCAGCACCGGCCAGAGCCAGATCCTTTTCCCTCTTCCCCTCTCCCTGTTGTTGTTGTTGTTGGGGGGAAAGATGAAGAAAGGCGGGCTGTTTGCAATGGAAGCAAAAAGTTCCATGTCATCATTCTGGCTTTTCGGCGCCTTGTCCGACGAAAACGTGGAGGTTTTTTGGTTGTGGGCATCGCTGACAATGGAAAGTCGCTGGACCTTTTTTATTTTCATTTCTATTTTTGCTCATCGTTTCTCTCCGCGTTCCCACCGAGCCTCCTTCATCCCTTGGCAAAGAAGAAAAAAAGGGGGGAGGAACAAAGTAAAGGCGCATTTGTTTCGTCAAAATAAGGCCGTGTGAGAGAAACGGGACGATTGATCCACCACCACCCCCAATTCCCATTAGAGGAAAAGGAAGGGAAGCCGTGAATGCGCAAAAAAAACAAAACATGAGATTTCCATATAAAAGGAAACGCCGGGTTTTATTTATTTATCCCAGCTGCTGCCTGAAAATAAACTTGCTCATGCTCGCTGGGAGTTTTTTGTTGTAACCTTTGTTTTTAATTCATCTCCACCTGCTTCTTCTCTTCTTCGTGTCTATACATCAATAGAAGCGCCTTGTTGTTTTTCTCTTCAGTAAGTACTAGGCCCAAGAAGAGCCTTCCCCCTCCTTTGGTGCTATAATGAGCAGTATCGCTTCCTGATCTCATGCGTGGCGAGCGCTCTCCCCCCCCAAAAATAAAGAAGCCAGCCAGAGAATAGTAAGGGAAAAAAGAAGAGGCAATGGCGGTGGAGGAAACCAGCGTGGCTGGATAAAAAATGAAGCATGCTGGTTGATTTATGTATTTACTCATCTATTGCGCATTACTGCATGCTCTGTTGCTGCTTTCTTTTCCTTGTTGCGAAATATTGGGCAAAAGCAGCAACAGCATTCGCTCATTTCTGCTTACTTTTCATCTTCCCCCAATCCAACCACAGCTGGCCAACGAAAAACAACAACAACAACAACAACACAGCAGCAGCTAGCATTAGCTCATCCGGCCCCTGCCAAAGACGCGCCTGAAAAAAAACAGGAAATAGCAGCAGCCACTCGCTTTACTGGGCTGAATAAAAAAATTATGCTATGCATGAAGACTGGGAACCACAGCCGCTCATTATGCCTCTCTTTCCCTTTTTCTTTTTCTTTCTCTTTCTCTTGCCTGTTTATTTCTACTAAAGCCTGTTTCTCTTTTATTTCTCTCTCTCTCTCTCTTTCTGTGAAACACTCATAGTAGTAGCAGCAGCAGCAGCAATAGTAACAACGCACAACCATCTCTTACTCTTCATCTTGTTCACCCAAAAGTCTTCTTTAGTCAACTATTAACAATGTCTGCAAAAGCTGTACGCGAATACGACGGCAAGCTCCTGCTAGCCAACTACCTGCTGCAGTCGCCAACGGTGGCAGCCGAGAAGCCCACGGCAGCGTTTGTTCCGCCGCAGCCGCGTCTGGCGCAGGTGAATCTGGCGCATGTCAGCACCTCCGAGCCAGCGGACAAGATAGCCCAGGCAGTGGCGGAGGCGCTTGATGCGGCGGAGCGGCAAAACCCGTGGCTGGCGACAACCAAGCTTGTGGCCAAGCCGGATCAACTAATCAAGCGGCGCGGCAAGAGCGGGCTGCTTCTGCTCAACGCGGACTGGGCAAGCGTCAAGGAGTGGATCAGCGAGCGCGCAGTCAAGGAGGTCAGCGTGGGGACGATCAGCGGAGTGCTGAAGACGTTCCTGGTTGAGCCGTTTGTGCCGCATCCGCAGGACGCCGAGTACTACGTGTGCATCCAGTCGCATCGCGAGGGCGACGAGATTCTGTTCACGCACGAGGGCGGAATCGATATCGGCGATGTCGACGCAAAGGCCACGCGGCTGGCTGTGCCAATCGACCAGCCGCTGGCATCGAGCAGCGAGATCGAGGCGGCGCTGCTGGGCGACATTGCCAGCGAGACGCAGAAGCATGCGCTGGCGACGTTCATTGAGCGGCTGTACGCGGTGTACGTTGATCTGAACTTTACGTATCTGGAGATCAACCCGCTGGTTGTGCTGGAGGCAGCCGATGGCAGCGCTCCGCAGGTGGTGTATCTGGATCTGGCGGCCAAGCTTGACCAGACGGCGGAGTTTGAGTCTGGCGACAAGTGGGCCAAGGCGCGCGGCGGCGCAGCCATGGAGTTCCCGGCGCCATTCGGCCGCGAGCTCAGCAAGGAGGAGGCGTACATCCAGGAGCTGGATGCCAAGACGGGCGCATCGCTGAAGCTGACGATTCTCAACAAGAACGGGCGCGTGTGGACGATGGTTGCAGGCGGCGGAGCAAGCGTGGTCTACTCCGACGCAATTGCAGCGCTCGGATACGCGCACGAGCTGGCCAACTACGGCGAGTACTCGGGAGCGCCGTCGGAGACGCAGACGTACGAGTACGCCAAGACGATTCTTGATCTGATGACGCGCACGCAGCATCCCGACGGCAAGGTGCTGATCATCGGCGGCGGCATCGCCAACTTCACCAACGTTGCAACCACATTCAAGGGCATCATCCGCGCGCTTGTCGAGTACAAGCAGGCGCTGGCTGCCACCGGAGTGCGCGTGTTTGTGCGGCGCGCCGGCCCCAACTGGCAGGAAGGCCTCCGCGCCATGCGCGAGCTGGGCGAGACGCTGGGCATCGAGATCCGCGTGTACGGGCCCGAGACGCACGTGACGGCGATTGTTCCGCTGGCGCTTGGCAAGACGTCGGCTGGCGCTGTTGGCGGCGGCTTCAAGGACTCGCTGGCGAAGCAGATTCCCGACTCGACGGCAGCCAGCACGCCCGGCACGCCCGGGCAGATGGAGGTTGATCCGCTGCGCTCGGGCGCAGCTTCTGTAGCGCCCTCGGCACCAGCAGCAACAGCTGCTGCTGCTGCTACCGCTGCCGATGCCGCCGCGCAGGAGGCAGCGCCGTGGTACGCGCCATTCAGCGCCAGCACTCGCGCCATCGTCTACGGCATGCAGCCGCGTGCGGTGCAGGGCATGCTTGACTTTGACTTTATCTGCAAGCGCTCCGTGCCGTCGGTTGCGTGCATGGTGTATCCGTTTGGCGGGAACCACGTGCAGAAGTTCTACTGGGGCACCAAGGAAACTCTGCTGCCGGTGTTTGCGTCGCTGAAGGAGGCTGTGCGCCAGTTCCCCGAGGCCGACACAGTTGTCAACTTTGCTTCGTGCCGCTCGGTGTTTGAGTCGACGAAGGAGATGCTTGGGCATCCGCAGCTGCGCACAATCTCCATCATCGCCGAGGGCGTTCCCGAGCGCCATACGCGCAAGATCATCAGCATGTCGCAGAAGGCCGGCGTGTGCATCATTGGCCCGGCAACCGTCGGCGGCATCAAGCCCGGCTGCTTCAAGATCGGCAACACCGGCGGCATGATGGACAACATTGCTGCCTCCAAGCTGTATCGCCCAGGCTCCGTTGCGTATGTGTCCAAGTCGGGCGGCATGTCGAACGAGCTCAACAACATTGTTGCGCGCACCACCGACGGCGTCTACGAGGGCGTGGCGATCGGCGGCGACCGGTATCCCGGCACGACGTTCCTGGACCACATGATGCGCTACGAGGCGGACCCTGCATGCAAGATGCTGCTGCTGCTTGGCGAGGTTGGCGGCGTCGAGGAGTACAAGGTTGCCGAGGCCGTGCGCGCCAAGCGCATCACGAAGCCAGTTGTCGCGTGGTGCATCGGCACGTGCGCAGGCATGTTCGAGACGGAGGTGCAGTTCGGCCACGCCGGCGCACTGGCCAACTCCGACAGCGAGACGGCCGATGCCAAGAACGCCGCCATGCGTGCTGCTGGCATCCATGTGCCCGATACCTTTGAGGCGCTGCCGGCGCTGCTGAACCAGGTCTACTCGGATCTGGTGCAGACCGGCCGCATCGTGCCGCGTCCCGAGATGGAGCCGCCAAAGATCCCCATCGACTACGCCTGGGCGCAGGAGCTCGGCCTTGTGCGCAAGCCAGCGTCGTTTGTGTCGACTATCTGCGACGACCGTGGCCAGGAGCTTCTGTACGCCGGCATGCGCATCTCGGATGTCTTCAAGGAGGACATTGGCATTGGCGGAGTGCTGTCGCTGCTGTGGTTCAAGCGCCGTCTGCCCGACTACGCCTGCAAGTTCATCGAGATGGTCCTTATGCTGACGGCGGACCACGGTCCCGCGGTCTCGGGTGCGCATAACACAATTGTCACTGCGCGTGCCGGAAAGGATCTGATCTCGTCGCTGTGCTCGGGTCTGCTGACGATTGGCGACCGCTTCGGCGGCGCGCTTGACGGAGCTGCGGATCTGTTCTCTGGCGCCTACGACAAGGGCCTGACGCCGCGCGAGTTTGTCGACTCGATGCGTCGCCAGAACAAGCTAATCCTGGGCATTGGCCACAAGATCAAATCGCGCACCAACCCCGATCTGCGTGTCACAATCATCACCGAGTTTGCGCACAAGCACTTCCCGGCCACGCCCATCCTCGACTACGCGCGCTCCGTCGAGGGCATCACCACCGCCAAGAAGGACAACCTGATTCTCAACGTCGATGGCGCCATCGGTGTGCTGTTTGTTGATCTTCTCCGTCACTCTGGCGCCTTCTCGCGCGAGGAAGCCGACGAGTACGCGCGTATCGGCACGCTCAACGGACTGTTTGTGCTGGGCCGCTCGATTGGTTTCATCGGCCATTACCTTGACCAGAAGAGGCTGAAGCAGGGCCTCTACCGCCATCCGTGGGACGACATCTCCTACCTCAACCCGTCTGTCATGCAGAGCGAGCGGGTGCAGGTTGGTGCCTCGAAGATAGCCGCCAAGCAGTGAGTGGTTTGGAATGGAAACAGCTATTGTCTTCTATTTTGCAGCTTTTTTATTTTTATTTTTCGCCTCTGGCCAATAAAAACAATGTTGTTAGAGTCGTGTGTGCCGATTTTACTTGTTTGTTGCGGCAGCAGGGGGGTAAAAGGATCTGCTGTTGCGATTGCTGCTGCTGGCCCTATTTCCCGTTTCCCATTTTGGGCATCGCTGTTGAGGGGACAAGATGCATTCGATATGTGGTCCACATAGCAATAATGATTGTAGACTGTATGTGTCAGCAAAAAAACGGTTTAGTCAATAGTCTACATGAGAAACTGTCTTTTTTAGAGTGTGAAGCAGAGTTTGTTTCCGAATATCTGCGATGAGGACCATCATTCAACCACAGCACGGGAATATTTACAGAGAGTTTTTTTTTTGCTTCCTGCTTTTGGTTGCAAATCTGTAAACAAAAAAACCCCCTCTCCCCCCTTTTTTCACATATGTGCGTAGAAAGAGAGAAAGAAAGAGAGAAAGAAAGAAACAAGTGATGTGTGTATGTCTGCTGCTGTGTGGACGGGAAAAGCAATGTGAAGGCGAACGCGAGACAGAACGGAAAGGGGGGAATGTGGATAAGGTCTATGAAATGTGGTTTATTTTTATTTTATTTTTGTTTTTTCACTCGACCCTTTCGCTCCCCCAACTCCCTCACTTTTGTTTCAGGGTCTTCTCTATCTATAACACCATCTGTTCATTCATTTACTCCTATTATTTTTTTATCTCTGGTCCTTTATAATTACCCCCCTATCACGCATTATAAACGCATATTATTTACATTCACGACATTTTCTTTATTTACTACAGTTTATTATTATTATCATTATTACCATTTATATGCCAGAATGGGGGCGGCTATATCCAAAGTCAAGGCTGAGTTGTACAGAAACGCACCATCATCTCGACGCAAGTCATCCGAAGCCAGCAGAGAGAAACACCCTACCACACCACAATCTCCTCCTCCTCCTGGCGTGATGGGGCTGCACAACTTTAACCTCGGACAGAGAATACGGCTGGGCACCGAGATCCAGGTAATCGAGCACAAGGAGACGCAGGCACTCTACGCACTCACATCCATAGGCATTTCCAGCCAGGAAGAAGAAGACGAAATAGCGAGCTTTGTAACCAAACGCAACACGCTCGAGCGACTGGACCACCCATTCATCGTGACGCTGGCATACTCGTTCCAAGACGCCCACCACCTGCACATCGTCACCGACCTGGTCACCGGCGGCACGCTGCAGGCGCACATGGAGGTGTGTGAGTATTTCAGCGAGAGCGTTGTGCGTCTGTGGGCTGCGCAGCTGGCATGCGCCATCCACTACATGCATGCGGCGCACGGGCTAGTGCACGGCAACATCAGTGCGTCCACCGTGTTGTTGGACAAGTGCGGCCATGCGATGGTTGATGGCGGCGCGGCGCAGGCGCTGCTGGGAGCCGGTGCGTTTGCAGTCGACTGGTATGCGCTGGGCGCACTCATGTACCGGTGTGTCTATGGCAAGCAGTACCACCATCCGCGGCGCCCAAGCAACGGTAACGGTAACGGCAACGGCAACGATGCCAATGCAAATGCGCAGAGCGTGCTGTGGTTTCCTGTTGTGAGTCAGCGGGTCTCACACGACTGCATGTCGGCCATCCGTGGGCTTCTGAACACAGATCCCGAAACCAGTCTGGGCGGCCACAGCGCCGATGGTATGCAGCGACTAAGAAAACATCCGTTCTTTGCCACGCTTGACTGGGAGCTGCTGGAGGAGCGGCAGCATCTCTCGCTGTACGTGCCAAACAACGTGGTTGGCGGAATACGCAGCGACAGCACCGAGACTATCAATACTGTCTATAGTGGTGTTGGTGTTGGTGTTGGTGGTGGTGGTGGTGGCGGCAGGAGAGTGCGTGTGCCCGAGTTCCTAGACTATAACCATGCCGAGTACACCGGGTTCAAACAGTGCTACTTTGCTCGCGACACGATGCCCGAGGAAGTTGTTTTGGGCGGCCAGCATCTCGGGCGCAACCACAGTATCAACAGCTACATGACGCCTCCGCAGGGGGTTCCCATTGATCCGCACACATGGGGGACGATGCATCCGCACCAGCGAGCGCTAGCCATTCGATATAGTTGCAAGCTGGAGAAGGCGCACGAGCTGTACTCGGCGGCGGCGGAGATGATGGAGGAGGACAATACGGCCGACATGTACAGCAGCTGCCACGATGACAACGATTATGATGCAGAGGATATGGATAGCGTATTCCTGTCAATGTACTCGCTGACTAGCGCCTCGTTGCTGTCGATGACGCGAGGTGATGCGGCGGGGATGCCAAACAATCGGTCGACTATTATACTGACGGCGCCGATAAAGAGTGCAGCAGCAGCAGCAGCAGCAGGGGGGAGTGTGCATCAGCTGGCGGATGAAAAGCAGAAGATGAATCTGCTGATGAAGGAGAACAACTATCAGAAGAGCAGCCAGTCGCTTCACGTGGGCCAGCAGCAGCGGTATATACTCACGGCTGACGGTCCCAGACCACTGCTGGCATCAAATGTGCCTCGTCTCAAGCCCATTGCGGCAGCAGAGTGGAACCGGCCGCAGAACAAGGCGGTTGAGGCTGTGAAGGAGAAGGAGAGCGAGCAGGGAGCGCTGCGGAGCAAGGGGTTGCCGGTGACCGCAAGACCAGCAGCATCAGCAGTAGCGGTTTTAACACAAGATGCATCAAAAGCAATGGCAGCGCCGTTTCCATCTCGCGGCCCATCAGCGACGGTGATGATGCTGATGCAGCAGCAGCAGCAGAAGCAACAAAACCAGCAACACCAGCAACACCAGCAGCAACACCAGCGGTATCCTAGTAATAATAACGATAAAGACAATAACGATAATGACGATGACGATGAAGGCTGGGAAATCGTCTAAGCCACCACTGCCACATGACTGACCATCCAGAAAAAAAGAAGCCACTCTGCCAACGGCTCTGGCTAAAAGAAAACACCACAACACCATATGTCCACTATGTTTCATTCCATTCCATTTCATTTCATATTACTCCACTTCATTTCATCTTTCATTCCCCCTAACCTGTTCTGTGCTGTTCTGTGTGAATAAATCAATTTAGGCAATTTTAAAGTCTCGTTTCCAACTGCATCCCAGCCAATATCAAGATTGATATCGATGATATCCATATTCCAGTCATGCACGTTTACGCAATAGCAGCAGCAGGAAGCAAGAAGCGAGAAGCAAGCAGTGTGAGGCCGTGTGATTGGAGGGAGAAACGGAAGAATACAACAACCAAAATCCACGCAGTCAACCAAACAGTCAGTCAGGCGGACAAGCCCGGCCCGACGGAGACTCATCATCTCATCTCATCTCGCTTTTTCTTTTTCATCTAGGCTTTGCTGGCAGCCGAGAAAAGAAAGGGGGGTGAGACAGGTATATAAGACACGGGGCTTTCCCGAAAAACTCATAATCCCTTTCTGCCCTCTTTCTCCTTTCTTTCTAATTCATTTTCACTCTTACACTTTTTTTATTTTAAAATAAAAGCCTGCACCCCCTTTTTTCATTCCACAGCCAACCTTCCCCCCCATTATTACACCTTGTTTTTTCTGTTCATCTAAAAAGAAGATAGAGAGCGTGTGAATATCAAAATAATGACAAGGGAATCGACACCAGAGTCATCGCACTCAAGCGACGAAGCAAGAAACGATCCATACGTGGCAGAAGATGCCGTTGCCAAGGACAACCAGGAGGCAGGGCGCGCATTCGTTGACGCGATGTTTGACAGCAAAAAGGCAGCAGCAGCGCCTACAGAGCCGCGGTCGATTCTGATGTCGCAGAAGCTCAGCCGAGTGCACTCGAACGCTGTGCTTCCGCAGATGTCGCCGCGTACGCCAATGTCAAGCGCAATGGATGCATCGCACCACAGCAACATGCCGCCGCTGTCGCTGGACAACGATGTGAGTGCAGATGCAACAGCAGCAGCCGGTGCAGCAGCAGCAGCGCAGCAGGACGAGGATGTGGCCGGCGAGCGGCTGGAGCGCGAGATCCGCAAGATGATGATGCAGACGGATCTGGCGGCTGGCGAGGAGAGCGACGATGAGCAGCAGCGCATCGGGCGCGCATTGGTGCGGTGCATGGAGCTGCGCGACAAGTACATGGGGCTCAGTCGGCAGCGCGAGACGGACAATCCGCGCAACAGCAAGGACTGGAAGGTGTATCCGCCAGCGCCAGCGCCCGCATGGCGCAACTACAAGGAGCCGGAGCCCAGCGTTGCGGTGGAGTTTGACCTGGCGCAGTGCGAGATTCCGGGAGCTGATCCGGACGGATGCACGTTTGAGCTGGGCGAAGACGGAATCTACGCGGTGCGCGACGGAAGCGGCGAAGCAGTCAGCCAGGCGCCGTCGATTAAGGAGTTCTACACGGATCTGGAGTTTGTGCAGGACACGGTGGCCGACGGCCCAGTCAAGACCTGGGCGTTCCGGCGGCTGCGGTATCTGGATGCGCGGTGGCAGCTGTATGTGCTGCTGAACGAGCGCGAGGAGACGCTGCAGTCGAAGATGGTGCCGCATCGCGACCTGTACAATGTGCGCAAGGTGGACGGTCACGTGCATCTTGCCAGCGCGATGAACCAGAAGCACCTTCTGCGCTTCATCAAGTACAAGCTGAAGACCGAGCCCGAGCGCCAGGTGGTAGTGCGCGACGGCAAGACGCTGACGCTGCGGCAGGTGTTTGAGTCGCTGAATCTGACGGCGTACGATCTGTCGATTGACACGCTTGACATGCATGCGCACAAGGGCGCGTACCACCGCTTCGACAAGTTCAATCTCTAGTACAATCCGATTGGCGAGTCGCGGCTGCGCGAGATCTTCATGAAGACCGACAACTACATCCAGGGCGAGTTCTTTGCGCAGCTGACAAAGGAGGTTGTGTCTGATCTGGAGCAGTCCAAGTACCAGATGGCCGAGTACCGCGTATCCATCTACGGCGGATCCCGCAGCGAGTGGGACAAGCTGGCTGCGTGGGTTGTCGACAACAAGGTCTTCTCCAGCAATGTGCGCTGGCTGGTGCAGCTTCCGCGGCTGTACGGCGTCTTCAAGGCAAACGGCGCGGTGCAGAACTTTGAGCAGATGCTGGCCAACATCTTCGAGCCGCTGTTCGAGGTCACCCGCGATCCGCGCTCGCATCCAAAGCTGCACGTGTTTCTGCAGCGCGTGGTTGGCTTCGACTCGGTTGACGACGAGTCGCGGCCCGAGCGCCGGCTCCACCGCAAGTTCCCGCCTCCGCGCGAGTGGTCCGACTCCAAGAATCCGCCGTACTCGTACTACTGCTACTTCACAATGGCCAATCTGTGCACGCTCAACCAATGGCGCATCCGTCGCGGCCTGTGCTCGTTTGTCTTCCGTCCGCATTCAGGCGAGGCTGGCGACCCCGACCATCTGGCTGCCGCCTTCCTGACAGCGCAGGCCATCAACCACGGCATTCTGCTGCGCAAGATACCTGCGCTGGAGTATCTGTACTATCTGCAGCAGATCGGCCTGGCAATGTCGCCGCTGTCAAACAATGCGCTGTTCCTTGTCTACGAGCGCAACCCATTCAACACATACTTCCAGCGCGGGCTCAACGTTGCGCTGTCAACCGACGATCCGCTGCAGTTCCACTTCACCAAGGAGCCGCTGATGGAGGAGTACTCCATTGCTGCGCAGATCTGGAAGTACACCAGCGTCGACATGTGCGAGCTGGCTATGAACTCTGTTGTGCAGAGCGGCTTTGAGTCGGAGATCAAGCGCCACTGGGTTGGTCGCGACTACTTGGAGACCGGCCAGACCGAGGTCCACAAGACCAACGTGCCGCTGTGTCGGCTGCGGTACCGTGCGACCACGCTTGAGCAGGAGCATGCGCTGATTTCGACGATGATCAAGAAAAATTAGATCGGCGCTGTGATCAGATCCCCGCGTATCGTGTGCTAGTTAAATCTGTTTCTATTTCTATTTTTTTCGGCGCCTGTGCGTGCGTATGTATGAGCATTTTGGGGGGAAAGAGAGAGAGAGTATTTTTTTACTCTGCTGTGTGAAGGAAGAAAGGAGGCTTTTGGTAATCGGATATGTGGAGTTGGAGGACATGTCCCATCCCATCCCCCCCTTTCATGCATACATAAAAACTGATGAGAAGCAAAAGTGAAAAAGGAAAAGCTCGGGGTGTTTTTACCTCTTCTTCTTCTTCTGAATGTTTGATGCGCGGTTTGGGGAGTGGGTGCTGTTCTTTTATTTCGTTGTTGTTTTTTTGGGCAGGGGGGTGCAAGAGCTGAAAAAATAAATAAATTTGTTAGCAGAACAAGAACACCATGACATGACATGACAACAATCTGAGCGAAAAAATGAAAGACCCGTGCCCTACTTTTTTTTCCACCTCTGTTTTCCTATTGAATGCGATTCTGCACTTGTGCTTATGCTTGAGCTTGCTGTTCACGCTAGCCAGCCAGCCGGCTGGTCATCCATCTATCTGTCTGCCTGTGTGGCTCAAGCAAGGAAAAAAGAAAAAGGGGTTCAAGTCGGCCTATTCTTTTATCTTTTTAATACGCATTAAATGTATGCGATTCTGCTGCTGTCATTGTTTGTTGGCACGAGATGAAGAAGTGGAAAAAAGGAGATTTCGGATTTTATGGAATTTTTATGCCATGTGGCTACTATATTGTTTCAATAAACGGGGGGTGGGGGAGTGGAGTGAACAGAAAATAGGTTTTTTGGACTCGGAGAACAGGAGCATTTTTCTCTATTTCTCTTTTATCTTCGTTGTCAATGCCGTTACTCATTTCAATAGGCATGAGGCAGTGCTAGGCGGACATGTCGGATTATTACCGTCCGTGCTTAAAGACGGATAGATAAAAATAGAAACCGAAATAATAGACGATTAGTTGGCATGTTACTTGTTGGCTAGTTGGCCGGGGGCGGTCTTTTCACCCTCTTTCTTTGGTCTCTTGAGTGTTGCATAATGTAGTCGTGCTTTTTACGTAACCAAGCGGTGGAAGAAAAAAGAAAGATGTGAGGGATGGGGGAGAGGCGCTGACATGTGTAAAGGAAAATGAGTGTATGCGCTCTATTCCATTTCCTGCCTCCTCCTTTTTTTTCCAATTCTTTTCTTTTTTGATTTCGAGTGTTAGTCATTATCCGGGCCACAGAAATAGAGAACCATGGCCTGGCAAATGTTGTAGTCCCGCCTGGTTTCTCTTTCTCAATTTTTTATTTTTATTTTTATTTTCCGCCTGCAAAAAGCAAAAAGCACATAAAAATCTCCTGGCCGTTCACACGGGGAATTATCCCATGCAACGAAGCATTGGCCATACACAGCAGACGCATGAGGAAAATAAAGATAGAAGCAGCAGCAACCAAAATGTAAGAAAAAGCGCAACAAAAACGCAATGCATGTAACATGCATGAGGAAAGGAATAAAGGAACATTTGCAAAAAAAGTTGCAGCCAAAAAAAAGGTCAGTTGGCAATGACCACCCCCCCCAAACGCCCTCTCCCCCCCTCCTTTCCACACTCTAGCCCCCTCCCACAGCTTTTCGGCTGGAGAACGAGCTTCTTTCATGCTTTCCTTTTGTTTTCTACGCTATACGCCCTGTGCGAGGAAAGAGGGGAATAGAAAAAAAAGCTCCCGTTGCTGTTTTTTTTTCGGTCGAGCCTATTTTATTTTTGATATACTTTACCATCTTTTCCAATGACTAAACGCTAGCGGTGAGACGGGCCTTATAAAAAAGCGCCCGAGAACTCTGCCCCACCTCCAAATCTCAACCTCGGTTTTTTTCTTTTCTTCTCCTCCTCGTCAGTAGTCCGTCAGTTCCTATCCCATCCATCGTCGATTTCTTCAGCAACATTTATCTTTCTCCACATTTCCCTCCTTCTCTCACAACAACTCTACACCGCTTGTACAACAAACCCAACCAACTTTCATTACCAGGAAAAAAAGATGGTGTCCCAAGAGAATATGACGGCGGCCAGCTGGGAGGAGCTGGGCAAGATCAGCATCATCCAGAAGCCAATGCCCGAGCTGAAGGCCGGCGAGCTCCTGATCCGCGTGGCAGCGTCGGGGATCTGCGGAACCGACATGCACATCTGCAACGGCGAGACGCCGCACGCCAGCCGCCACGCCACGGTGGGACACGAGTTCTCAGGCTACGTGGAGGCCATCCACCCCGAGACGGTCACGTCGGCATCGATTGGCGACCTCGTTGCCATCGACCCAAACAACGCCTGCCACCAGTGCGGATTCTGCCGCTCCAAGAAGTACCATCTGTGCGCGTCGCTGCGGTGCATCGGCGTGACATGCGACGGCGGCATGGCCAAGTACGTCGCGGTGCCGTCGGGATCGGTCTACGTCACCGAGAACGTTTCGCCCGAGGTTGCGTCGCTGGCCGAGCCGCTGTCGTGCGTGGTGCACGCCGTTGACGTCGGCTGCATCAAGACCGGCGACCGCGTGCTTGTTGTCGGCGCCGGCCCCATCGGACTGATGGTCACTGCGCTGTGCTCCACCGGCGGCGCCCACGTCACCGTTACCGACATCAACGAGATGCGTCTGCAGCGGGCTTCCGAATTTGGCGCAGCCGTCACAACCTCCAGCGTCGACATTGGCGGCGACCCGACGCTTGGCTTTGGCTTCGATGTTGTCTACGAGTGCGTCGGCCGCCCCGAGACCATGCTCAACGCCGTCAATTGCGCCAAGGCCGGCGGCACCGTCGTGTGGGTTGGCGTTGCCAAGCCCGGCGTCACTGTCCCGATCTCGCCGTTCGACGTCTACCGCCGCGAGCTCACCATCAAGTCCACCTACACAAACCCCTACGGAATGGGCCGCGCTGTCAAGATCCTCTCCGACAACAAGGTCGACTGGAGCAAGCTCATCACACACACCTTTACGCTCGACCAGTTTGACGCGGCCTGGGAAATCTTCAAGAGCGGCGCCGGCCTCAAGGTCTGCATCAAGCCCAACTAAGCTCTGTCAGCTTGAGCGTTTGCTTGCCTTCTCTTGTTTATTTGTGCCCTTCTTTTCTCCTGAAAGCGGCGGCGGCGGGCAAAGCGTAGCATTATAATATATTTATTTCTTTATCTATAATATACTTTCTTCATCTCTCACATCTTGGTGGTTGTCTTCAGAATATGCAAGCAGCCTATCTACACGCCTGCATACACATATTAAAATGCTTGGTCACGCATTTCAAACAAGTACTTGGTCATTGCTTTCTCTGGTCGCTTGTCACATTATGAACAGAATAGGCATGACATGGAGCCAATCCCCTACGTCATTTATTGCACTTTAACGTGTGCTGATTTTATTTAGAATTTAATTTGATAACAAATAGCAACAAAAAATTACTGGGGTGCTACTTTCTCATATGTTGCCTTGGTAAAACATTTGGTGCATACATAATCAATCTTTCGAAAACATTTTGCTAATCCTGATTTACACGTTGTTTTCTTTTCAACTTTGCACTTGATGCATACTTTTGTACACATTTTAATTTGGTTAATGCAATTAAAAATACGCTAATAATAATGCAAACTAATTAAATAATATGCTATAGCTTTTTGTTTTTCTTGGTTGTCAAGGAATAAGGATTTTATCTTGTTTTATAGTCCAAAGAATCCAACTTTTTTTCAAAGAATATTAATGTATAATCCAACAACAGTATTTCAAATCATGTCCCTTTTCATATTCGAATTTCCGCGTTTCTAATTAAGTGCATCTAATTGTCATTTTTAATTACTACATTACTTTTTATAACGGATTTATACTATTTAATGAATACTCTTATAAATCATATATCGTGTATCTAATGGTATTTTCTGTATCTAAATATTTCTTAATTAACAAGACGCATCTTGCCAATGGTAGATTGGAGTTTGTTTAAGACATCAATAGTAGCTAAAAATATGTATTATTGCATTATACAAAGAATAAGCAGAAACTGCTATTCAAATTATCATTGTACAATGATTCAATATACTATGCAAAAAATAATAGACAATTTATGAAAAAAAAGTGCTCTTTATCTTTACTTTGCTACACTTTTCTAAACTTTAAAATTGCATTATACTAGAGTTTCATTATGCATATCAACGACTTGCCTGTGGAAATACTTTACCAAATTATTAGATTCACACTAAAGCGCCATGTACTGACAAACATACACAACAAGAATAAATTCCATGTTATCCACTGTTGCAGACATTGGAGAATGGTTGCTCTTCCAATAGTATATCAATACTTGCTATATAACGAAGATGACACTGGAAACGTTGGTAGCAATCTCTTGCTGTTTAAATGTTTACAAAACAACCCCTTGGCTGACACAATGATTATTTCATTAAGCAAATGCAAAAACATTGTGCTGTTTGCACAAAATCTATGCTACCAACTAAAAACACATAAATTAAACTTGAAAGGTATTAAACAGCTCCAAATTACATTTGATTTTGACAGTATTCCATATGTCGAGGGATTGGACACTTGTGACAAAATGCTTAAAGAGTTGTATATTTCTATATCACAGCTTGCTCACCTTGTGCCTAGTGTTACCAGTTTGCATTTGCTTTGCATACATCCAGGAGAATTGGAATCCAGGTTTGCAGGAAGGCTTGTCTATGAGTATTCACAGCAGTTGAAAATTTTAAAAGGTGTAACATACATTTATTCAGAAACGCCCCTGCTGCTAACATCAATTCAACACCTAGAATTCTACTGGCTTGCTGGCAAAAAACCATGTACAATAAAATTCGATTCAGATTTAATCAGACATATTGAGCTGGGACCAATTTTATCAAATTTCTCATGGAGAAATATTGTTGATAAAAAAGATACAAACAGCATAACATTCACAAATTTAGAAAAGCTTGTTATGTTCTATGATTTAAAAAATACGCCACTTTCTCAGCAAGAAAAATCCAAATGGAAAATTTGCTTAGACCACACAATTTGCTTGTCATTTCCAAAGGTAAAAAAAATAAAAACTAATGTATGCGCTGCAAGCGCATTGTTACTAGGCACAGCAAAGCTTCCACCAATTCTAAATAAATTAACAATATACATTGACATGGATGCAAACATTACATTTAAAAACATTTCCATCAACCCAGAAATTCAAAATTATTTGAACAACTGCCTACAAGCAGACAATAATCAAGGATGCAGTTTTACCACAGCTCAAAAATTATTATTATTAAACACCAAATGCCAAAACACAACATTTGTTATAGACAGCATTAGCTTGATTGTAAATAATGACAGCTTTGCATGGCCAGCTATTAAAAACATGGAAATAACACTAAATGTTGATCCGGAACTGTTGCTAATCATTATACACAAATTTACATTAGTTAGCCACATGTTTCTGTACAGATTGAATACAAAAAATATTGCAAATAGCCCAATATCAGATGTGCTACGCTCTAAGCAATGGTCAAATGTGCAGCCACTTGACTCTACATTACACACGCTAATTATTCAAGATGAACATGGGCCAAAAGTGCTAGTTGCATTATATTACGTATACATTGCAATGCATCTTTCCAGTTTAAAGAAAATTGTGTTTTCTGAAAGGTATATTCATGCATTCAATAGCCAAAAAAGCAAATGGCATCACACATTTACCCACTTGACTGATATACAAGCAATTGACAAGGGCACATATAAAATTTCAAAAAATTAAAAAAGTTACAATTTTATTTTCATAATAATAAAGTAACTAATTTAATAAAAAAATGCTTTTCTTTTAACCTTTAGCTTTACTTCTAACTATTAATAACAATAGTAACATGAATACTTACTCTGCAGCTAGTTTTTAATCAACTTTTTCTTGGGTTTATTTGCAGGGGGCGCTGGAGGTGGACGAGGTGTATGTGGGCCACCATTTGCTATAGAACTTTCTAATGAGCAAGACATTGCAGAATATACTGTTATTATTTAGTAGCTTTTTATTTTCTACTTTATTAATGCGAAATTGATGAATGTAAAGTTGAAGATGTATGCAGTAATTTTATCTTTTTATATCATTTTAAATTATTATACAGCAAACATTAGCACGTAATATTATATTAATTATGCAAAAGCACTTGCCCCAACAATTTTTACCTTTACTAAAAATTTAATTGTAAAAAAGCTTTGTCTTTGTTCAATGCATTTCATTGTATTTTTTATTTGTAGCTTTTGTAATAAAGGTTAGTTTTAATTAATTAAAATTTGTGTAAACATTGCAATAAACACAATGGTACAATAGCCAAAAGAGATCTTTAACCAAAGAATTTAGTTTATAATATAAAGAAATAAAGTAAAAAGATTAAGACTTAAAATATTACTTACCCTGTGTCAGGAAAACTTTATATGGCCACCGTATTAATATTTAACGTAGTACTAACAACAATTTGTATAAATAGTCTAGTTTGTGATGCTAATAAACATATTTATTTAAAAATTCTATTATTTTATTACTACTATAATTTATATTATTCTGCCACTATTCAAACTACTTTAATAATGAGCGAAAGAAGAAATCGCTATATGGAAGAAACTGAGGCATGGAGGAATAAAATAAAAGGTAATGCTGAAAAAGTTAATGAACGAAGGCTAGCAAAAATAAAAGCAAATGAGAAAGAGGCAAACAGATTTGATAATAAACCTATGAACGCAATGAAACCCAAGAAAGTAAAAAAGAGTAAACAAGATAATTAGTCTGAAAAGTAACAACCATTGCAGTACAAATAACAAGTTAATACTTTATGACGTTTTATAATTACTAATTTAATAGCCATTACCTTGCTTTTGAATATAATAATATATTTTTAAATTTATACAGAAACAATGATTAGAAAAGTGAGGCAGTCCTTTAAATAATTTAATTGGCAATTGTCATATTTGGGTCAAGAGAAAGAAAGAGGCATGTGCTTTAACCATAAATGTTAATTTTTATTTTTATTTGCTTTTCCCACAAAATGCAGCCTTATATTGCAGCATTAAACTTTTGTCTACTTTTGTACTTTTTTATTTCCTTTAGTTTGTTAAATTTATTTTTAGTCTTAATGCTTTCAAATAAACACTATTAAATTGCCCATGTCAGGTGATAAATGATTAATGACAGTTGGGTGTAATGGCCAATCATTGAGCTTAAATTTTTTAACCCAAATTTAACTAGAATGTATATATGACACTATAGTTTTAATCCTTTTAATCTAACCTTATCTAACTTTTTAATTAGAATGATGTATGTTGGAAATTGTAGAGTAAGCTGTCAAATAAAGATATATTAAACTGAGATAACAAAGTAAAGAACTAACCAACCAAGGAGTGTTATATGCTGGAATGTCTGGCTCTTATATAGTCATGCCTGATGCTTGTTTGGGGCATCCCAGGTCCATCTCTAAGCCGCCATTGAGAAATAGATTCTGAGGCTTGCATATAATCATTGTATGTTGGTTCCCATGTAAGCTGTTCAGCTAACAGTGTATATATTTCAAATAATATTTACTTTTACTAAATATATCATATGCATCATCTTCTTCTATATTCCTATCATTTTCAATTTTTTTAATTACTTTTTTATCAAGGCTGCTCACCACTGTATTTTTGTTATTATCATTAATCATTTCCTTAGCAACATATGTTTTCCCATATTGTGTTGTAATCCGAAGCCTTGCCATCACTGCAGATGTTTCTAATTGTTTCTGTGGTGTTGCTATACTCATTTTCTTAGTAGCTGTTTAAAATAAATTAACAGATATAATAGGCAATAGAAATGTATTATAATTGAATAGATTCTGACATTATGTAAAATTTGGGACAGACTAGACAGATCATTTATATAATAGACAAATTTATACAACCTGTGTAAAAACCTGCATACAAAATATTAATATGAATGTAGATGTACATCTTATGTCAGATGATAGTAGTGATATAACAATTATGCATTAAAATTCATGAAAGCCAGGAGCTATTTATAGGCACAAATTAAAAATGAATAATATTATCACATGTTTTAGTCACATGCAATGATGTGTTTCTTTATTACATGGCATCATATTAAATTATTA
Organism: Coemansia sp. Benny D160-2; assembly: GCA_027595805.1. Classification (NCBI taxonomy): domain Eukaryota; kingdom Fungi; phylum Kickxellomycota; class Kickxellomycetes; order Kickxellales; family Kickxellaceae; genus Coemansia; species Coemansia sp. Benny D160-2. Next base: position 4,596 of record JANBOK010000084.1, on the reverse strand, counting down.
AAAAAATTTGTTGCCACAAATTAAGCATGACATAAATACAAGTTTTGCAAATACTGTGGCTCCAAAAAGTGTAGTGTTTAAAACTTTTGCATTTGCAGGCCAATTGTTGATTAAATAATAAAGATAAAACAAATAATTAATATTGTAAGAAAGCCCTCCTTTTGTAGTTTATTTGTGTATAATGTTACATTTGTTTCTTTATTAAATAGAAAAATATGAATGTTCAATAATGACTGGTTTATTGATACACTTTTGGAGTTGCTCAGCATTACACTAGTATTTGCAGTGCACATTTTAGCTGTGTTTACAGCTTGTGATAATGTCTACATTGGAGATCAATTAGAAGTATAATAATATTAGTACCAATTAAGGAAATTAATTATTACTGAAACTATTGTACTTCTAATCGATCTCCTATGTCATAATAACATTGCATACCCAGGTGGTTCCACTTGGCAGTACATAATGCCAGGTTGCCCAGTAGTCTCCCTGAGATATTGGTTTACTAAAGTGTTAGCCTTTGCTATTAGATGGCCTGTGTTAATAAAGAGTACCTTGGGTTTCTCCATTATCATTGCACCCTGGCAATTGGGCTTCTTTCTGGGTGCTGCTTGCTTTACCACACCATGGTAGGACCTGCAGTTGGGTAGTTCTCTTGAAATAACCTGAACTGGCATTAGCAGACACACATAAATTTGCTTTCTAATGTACATCTATTAAAAGTATTTCTTTACTTTTTTACTCATCTTTGCAGTCCTGTGATTGGCTGGTTGTGTTTATATGATAAGGAGAAGAGAGAGTTTACTTGAAAAGTATTTTATAATTCAATTGAATGTGAACCCTAATCCTTTGCCCACACATAATATACACAATCTAATTTGAATGAACTTCCAATGGAAAGGAACTTCTGGAATAATATTATTTTTACCTGCTTCCTATGGAATGATATCATATTCTATAATTACATAAACACAGTCTGCCCAACATTTTGTCATTATTTAATTATAAGAGTGTGCCTAAAATATATGGTAGCAATATCCATTTCTCAATCTGTATCCATGAACAGCTTCTGCACATCATGCTTTTTATTAAATTAATATGATGTCAACACCATTAATAGACACCACTTGTACACACTAGCATAAAAAATATTATGTACAATTTTGCACAATTTGCCTAGAATCTGGCAATTGTATAAATTGTCCATATCTTCTACCTTATTTTATTTATCATACAAATCACTTCATCTGGAATATGTCTTTATAATTTACTCTACCAGTTGATATACTTAATACACTTTTGGAGAATGAGCAACAAAAAAACAAAAGATGAGCTAGAAAACTCACAAGAGACAATATGCCTTAGTGTTATAACAAAAGATAATGAATATTTTTTCAAATTAGTAGTTAATAAGGATGATAATACAGTCTATGCAAGACTTGACAAAAAGGCAATAAAAAAAATTATGAAGAAAGAAAACAAAAAAGAATATGAAGCAAAGCAAATATTTAATGGCAGTGAACGTAAATATTATCCATTAAGAAGGTAAATGCTCATGAGTAAATATTCAAAAAAACAATTCTAAGAATGAGGAACATTATGATATTAATCTTTGTTTACTAAATAAAAATATTCAAAGTATGCATAGAAAAAAGAAATGTAAAAACTTGCACTGTCTTCATCAGAGTATTTATGTTATACTTGCATCTGTGGCACACATTTTAGCAGTGTTTACAACTTGTGATAACATCTGCATTGCCATAATTTTCATGAAGATTAAATCATGAGGAAATTTAGCCCTGATTACAGCTGGCCTAGTAACAGGTCAGTTAAATACTCTGATGGAGACATTGCAAGTTATTACTCTTTTTTCTTTTTCTCAGTTTATATTTAGATTTATTCCTATTTATAAGGAAAGAAATATATACTCTTAGCTTCTCCTCCCCCCTCAGTCTAGTTTTTAACATCCAGTATGGTAGATTGAAAGGCTTTTATTTATAGTAAATAACAGATATTTTATTATGTTTTAAGCATCAAAGCAAACTGTCAAGGTAGGGAGCATTGTAGCATAAACTAGCATAGTATATTAAGCACAATAAAAAAGAGCATAGGAATTTATAAAAAAGCTAAAGATGTCTCATATGAATTAGGCATTCACTGCATCCTTATATAACCATCTCAGGCTGCGCACTTCCAAAAGCAAAACTTTGGGTTATCCGGAAGTCGGTCATTACCTGTCATTGTGCCAGGCTTCCTTAACAATTATTCTACTTGAAATTCTTTTGAAACAAACAAGGAATTTGTTGAGATTGCAAATGTGCATAAAAATGAATGTTGTCCAAATCACACATTAAATATATGGCTGGAAAGCCCTGACTCTACACTGTCAAAATATGTACAATATGTTATGTTTTTGTTAAGAAACGAGTGAGAAAAAAACATTGAAAAGTGTTATCAGCACAGCTTAAATAGACTTGAAATAAAACTGCAACTATGTGAATTCGCAAATGTGCGTCAAAAGACAATGTCATTCAAATTTCAAAATAAATACATGAATGGATAGCCCTAATTCTACGCTTTCAGAATATGTATTAAACATGTCATGTTATTTAATAATACCTTTACATCGCAGAGCAAGAAGTGTATTAGCTTGGTGGGATAATAAGCTGGGGGAAAGAACATGTGGAAATTGTTGAAATTGCAAATGCGCGGCAAAAAATAATTTTTATCAGAACTACATAATAATATATTGCTAGAAAGCCCTGGCTCTACGCTGCCGAAATATGTATTAAACATGGTGTAATGACTAGGAAATAGGCGAGGAAAAGAGCTATGAAAAACGACATTGGCACAGCTTAAATAGGCTTGAAATATAACCTGCAACTATGCGAATTCGCAAATGTGCGTCGAAAGGCAATGCCATCCAAACTACAAAATAAATACATGGCTAGAAAGCCCAAATTCTACGCTTTTAAAATATGTATTAAACATTATATGTTACTATAAAATATTTGTACATCGCAGAGCAAGAAGTGTATTCACCAGGTGGGTTAAAGGCAGTGGAAAGAACATGTGGAATTAATTGAATTCGCAAATGTGCAGCAAATATAAATGTTGTTCAAATTGCACAAACAAAGTATTGCTAGAAAGCCCACACTCTACGCTGCCGGAATATGTACAATACGTTGTGTGGTTATTAAGAAATAGGTGAGAAAAACGGCAAGGAAAAGTGAACTGTCACAGCTTAAACAGGCTGGGGGAAATCACAGCCATTACTATGCCCTGCCCCCCAGCATGCAATCAGAAAAAGCAGAGACGGAACAGCAGCACACACTAAAAAGCAATGATAAATGCACTGTTAAATGTCTTGGAGCCAGAAACAGCCTAGAATACTTTCCACTAAAAGTGGGCATGCCTTATACCACTGTGTAGCGCTGGTTGATGCGGTGACAAATATGTAGTAATATAAGCATGTTTATTGACAAACAATGTGGTAAAAAGGAAAACGTTATTGCTGGTACATGGAATAAGCAGGGGAAATCAAAGCTTAGGCTTTGGAACAGGTAGCAGCAGCCAAAAAATATATTCTGTCAGAACAAAATAAAAAAGATATGCCTGTGTAGCCACTGAATAGCTGGAACAGAATATGTAAATAACATGGTGTGTTTATTGATAAGATGTAATGAAAAAGAGGAATGTAATCATGCCGTCATATAATAATAGGCTGGGGGAAATGGCTGCAATCACACTGCCAAGTGTTCCAAGGGCAGAAAACAGCCTAAAATATGGAATTTACAAAAGTGGGCATAAAAGGTATTGCTGTGTAGAGCAGAATCTGCTGAATCAGAATATGTAGATAATAGATGGTTGTGTATTAGTAAACAGCAGAGGGAAAAAGGAAAACAGTCTAATCGTCAGAATAAAATAGGCTGGGGGAAGCAGCTGTGATTGTGCCCTTCACTAACTGCAATCAAAAAGGAATATTAGGAAAAGAAGCTTACTGTGCAAACAGATTGAATAGTTGTTGCTAAAGACTGAAACAGCCTAGAATGGACAAGGCTATTAGTTTTTAAGGGTGAACATGAATAATATTACAGTGTAGTATGTTTCAAGGCAATTCCAAGTATGAAGGATAAAGGCTGGCTTTGTTAATGCAAAAGTGAGAAAGAATAAAGTGAGGCAGCATCTGTAGGCTGATGACCCGAGGGGGGTTAGAGGGGTTAGAGGGGTTAGAGGGGTTAGAAGGGTTAGAGGGGTTAGAGGGGTTAGAGGGGTTAGAGGGTTTAGAGGGGTTAGAGGGTTTAGAGGGGTTAGAGGGGTTAGAGGGTTAGAGGGGTTAGAGGGTTAGAGGGGTTAGAGGGGTTAGAGGGGGTTAGAGGGTTAGAGGGGTTAGAGGGGTTAGAGGGTTTAGAGGGGTTAGAGGGTTTAGAGGGTTAGAGGGTTTAGAGGGGTTAGAGGGTTAGAGGGGTTAGAGGGGTTAGAGGGGGTTAGAGGGGTTAGAGGGGTTAGAGGGGTTAGAGGGGTTAGAGGGGTTAGAGGGGTTAGAGGGGTTAGAGGGGTTAGAGGGGTTAGAGAGCGTAAGAGCGTGGTGGGGGG
>JANBOK010000083.1:0-33332 GCA_027595805.1 Coemansia sp. Benny D160-2 | reverse complement strand
TTTTCCAGTGGAGCTGAAAGTGGAAATTTTTGCTTGCTTTTTTTTACACTTTGCTTCTCTTTGATTTTCTTCTTCATATTATTGGCTGTTTGGAATCTACTTTTTTTTCTCTAACAGGCGACAAAAAATGGCAGCAAAAACAAAGCACAAGAATCCTGCGATGAGTCGCGAGCTGACATCATTGTATCTGGAGAACCAGTCGATCCCCGTGATGCTGGACCAGTTCCAGGCAAAGCCAAAGTTTGGCACACGTGCTGAGCGATGGGCTTGGCGCGGCTTCAAAAGTAGCGCTCGTAACGATGATTTGGCGCTGTACCACTGGACCAAGGCCAGCGAAGCATACACGGACTATTTTTACGCTCGCTACAACGCAAAGACAAAGCCCTACCAGTACACCGACGAAGAGTACGAAAAATGCATAGAGCCGCTAGACAATGGCTGGTCACGTATCGAGACTGACTATCTGCTGCACCTGTGTTGCCAGTACGATTTGCGGTTTATAGTCATCCATGACAGATACTACAGCAGTCCAGACTGCCCTTCCATTGGAGTCGCGCCCGGGCGTACGCTGGAGGATCTGAAAGAGCGCTATTATGCTATTTGTCGTGCACTGATCCAGCACCGTGCGGGGGAGGACTCGCGCGACCCTGACGACCTCCCGCTCCAAGCAACAAACAAGCTTGCGGATGACCTGGCGCTTCTCCGCTTTGACAAAGCAAAGGAAATGGAGCGCAAGAGCTATCTGGAGGCGCTGTTTAGGCGCACACGGGAGGAGGTTGAGGAGGAAGTAGTTCTGATAACAGAGGCGCGGCGCATAGAGGCCAACGAGCGGCGGCTGATTCAAGAGCGAGAGATGCTGCTGCAGTCGCATTCGATGTTCGAGAATGCTCTAAACACGGCGTCCATTCCCTCGGTCAAGGTGCAGTTTGCACAGTCTGCAGAGTCAACGCCCCTTATACAGAACCACTCGCAGCAGAGCGCATCTGGCGAGGCAACTCCCAGAGGGCGCAAGGGCGGACCCGAGGGCGGCAGCGAAGCATCTGTCTCACGCCCTGTAAAGAAACAGAAGTCGACATATGGAGCGCCATCAGCAGCCCGGACAAAGACAGCAGCGGCAAACACGCCACAGCTGGCAGAGGTCAGAGCGCCAGTCGACATTGGACCGATATCTGTGGGCGGGACGCTTGGGCGCAGATCCATGTCGCCTTCACGAAGCACACCCACCAGTGCCAGGTTTGAGCGGCTGGACGCAACAGCACATTTCGGACCGATGTCATTTGCAACCGAAGAGCACCTTGTGCATCCTTCGGTTGTGCAGATGGAGGACCCAGAACTCGGGACGCTTTCCATTCCGCAACGCGACACGAGGCTTGGCCCCGGTGTTTTTCTGCGCTCGGACAAGCTGCATCCGATTCCCAAGAACAAGCTTGATGCAGTCAAGCAGTTCATGGAGCAGCTTTCGTTGAGCTCGCCAAACACCATCTGGCCGCGGCCAGTCATGGCCACGCCCGCCGTATGTGACCGCTTCGACAGTCTGCAATCGACGATCATTCCTTTATTGGACTGCAAGAAGACTGCCGACAAGCTAGAGACCGAGATCCAGGTTCTGAGGGCGCGCAAGCGTATGCTTGTCAGCAATATCGGCGAGGAAAAGGCGCAAGCTATGTTGAGCAGACTTTCGCCGATCGATTTTTCTAAAATCCCGATGACGCGTGCGCCGACACCGTCGACTGCCGATACGCCTGTGGCAAATGCTCGGCAGCACAACCGCAAGAGCAGCACTGCCAGCACAAGAAAGAAGATGTCGCGAGACTAGTGAGTTTGTTGGTTCATCTGTGCTTATTGTCAATTGCATATACTAATGGTTTCTAAGTTTATATTATCTCACAAGAAAAAGAAGGTGGGGGCTAGAGTGTACATGGATGGAGGGAGGATAAGAGGAGGTGCGTAAAGAAGAGAAGAGACAGGTAAGAATGGGCGGATGTCGGGAAAGGAGTAAGGAGTGGGTAATGAGAAACAGCAGCTTCAGCAGAGCCAGAGCCAGAGCCAGAGCCAGATAGGGCTGGCTGCCTATTTCACTCGATATTCTGGGTCATCAGTAGAGCTTGTCGCTCGGCAAGAATAGTAGAGACAACCTGCTCAAGACCAAGCTTGCCAATATGTGCATTGTCCTTGAAGCGGTTCCAGCACATGTCCTCTACTTTGTTTGCGAACCGGCAGAGAGCTGATGACGCTTTGAGTTGTGCGGATTGCACAAACTGGGTGTGAGCGCGGTTGTCGGGATCAGGCTGGTACAGAATGTACTCGCCGACCGACAGGACGTTGCTGAATGTCATGTTCTGGCTCTGCAGAACCATGCTTTTCTTGCGAGGATCAACCTCTGAAAACTCTAGCACGTACGACATGTCGCCGCCAAACAGCTTCTTCAATAGCGTTGGCACATTTTGTTTGACCATAATAAGCCGCTCAGTGCGCAGAACGCCTGTTTCGGGGTCCACCTCCTGATTAAGCACCTCGACATGCCGGACATGCGGCGTCTTGTCGTTCGGATACTTGCGCCAGCTCGCCAGACTAACTGTGTCCCAGTCGTGCCTGAACACATGTGTAGCCTCGAACAGCCTCATTGTGTCGTTCGATTCGGAATGTGGAAAATATATGCAAAGACAGAAGAGGCCCACGCTCGTGCGCCTAATCCAATTAAAAAAGTCGCCCTACGTCTAAATAGTACCAAAAAGAGGCAAGAATGAGGAAATACAAAGAATAGTCGGAAAAAGAGGAAAGAAAGAGAAAGGCGAGGAATACCGAACGCGAAGCTGTCATGTAAACGACTTTTATACGCTTTGGGTTGGGAGCCCCAGTGGTTAATAAAAAAGCTTATCAAAACGAAAAAAATGCTTGGCTTCAGCAAGCATCGCTCAAGAAAAGAAAGAAGCCTTTTCCCCAACGGAATTTTGTTCGCTTCCCCATCTTTTTATCAGCCAGGGCAGCTCCCGATTGGATGGGTGGCTGGATGTTGCCCGCAACAAGCAAGCGGGCTTGGCTCTCCACTCGCTTCGCTGGTCACAAGCCCACGGAAATGGTCTCCACACGGCTGCCTATTGAACGCCGGGGTTATTGCACAACTTTATAACAACCTAGGAGCTTGACTGTGCGCGGTGGTAGTAGTGTGTTCTGCTGCGCTTCGTTCATGACCTTCAAACAAAAGGCTGCCGTTTGATGGTCCGATCCAGGATTGCAGCACAACGGATTCTGCATGGTTTGATCTGCTTTTCTCTCTCTCTCTGCAGCCCCTACTGTATTGGGTTTTGTATTCATATGCTTGCTTATTTCCATCTATCCTACAAACCGATTGCTGATACACTCTGGACAACAAAGCTGCTTTTGTCTCTGGTATTGCAAGAAGCATAGTGGGGACATATCGGCTGGTGTTTGTACCAGATAACCCGCTCCGTACATCCAGTTTTGGCGTTTCTTGGCTGGCGCAATCGCATCATCGCAAACTATTTTGGCTTGCTTAGCATGACGCAAATCCATTCGCAAAATAAAGTAGAAAGAGATTCAGGTCTCTTGCAACGATCCGCGATTTGATCACTGCCACAAAGCTTTCGATTCTCTTCTGGCTTTGCGTCTTTTCCAACAATGTCCATTTCTTAAGGCTCTCCAGAGGCACAACCGCCCCGCCCGCCCTTCTACTTTTCCTGCTCTTTTCCGTCACACACTTATTTATTCTGGAGCCGCAGCGTACTTTTCTTTTTGTGAATCTTTGCTTCATTTTCTCATTTTCTCATTTTTATTTTCTTTTCCCCCCTCTCTCTTCTTTCTCTTGCTCTCCTGCGCGAAAACAAGGAAAGAGTGCAGCAAAAATACTGGCAAACATTCTCGCCGATTCCTCCCTCGCTTACGTCCTTATTGGACGCCCCCTCTTCAGTGTCTTTGCCGCAATTTCCAACGCCTTTGCTCAGAATAAGCAAGCTGCTGCTGCTGCTGCTACTTCTGCCATATCTTGTGGAATGACAGCCCCGCCCTTGGTTCTTCAATGGGGTCGCGAGCGCTACATGCTCAAGTACGGTGACGAGGACTTGCGCGACACAACGCTTGGCCAGTTCAAGGAGGTGTGTCGCGAAGTCACTGGTGTTCCCAGCAGCGGAATGAAGCTTATATTCAGTGGAGGTGAGTTCCTTGCCTTTTTGATTTATTCTTGTGTTTATCACCACCTTGCTTTGCGCATCACTCACTAATCTTCCTACTTGTTTTTTGTCTGTGGTAATAACAATCCAGCTTCGATCGCGCTCTCTCTCTTGTTGCTGTGCTGCGTATTGGATTAATGCTGCTCTGTAGCCACTATGAAGGACGATTCGTCGCCGCTTGCCTACTACGGCATCTACCCCGGCGCATCGGTAAAGCTTATTGGCAGAAAAGACGGCAGCGAAAAGAGTGGGCCCGTTACCGAGGAAGAGCGCGAGGAGAATGCTGTCATACACAAGATTGATGACATCAGCAACGAGGCTACCGATCTTCTATCGTCACGGATGCAGGCGTATCTTGCCGATGCCCAGCTGTATATGGATCAATTTTTGTCCGGTTCCATGGATGGCATGGACGATGAGGCTCTTTCCCAGATCAAAACTTCTGAATCTAAAAAGCTTAACGATGCATACGTCTACATTAGCGAAACGCTTATGCAGTATTTGCTCAAAGTGGATTGTGTTGAGTGTCCACCAAGCGCCGATAAGGCTCGCCAGCGGAGAAGGCAGGCTGTTCGGCTACTTCAGTCGTGGCTAGATCAGATAGACGCAAAAAAGTCTTCAGTAAAACTGGCTGAAGCTACTGTATCACAATAGTTCCAGGAGTCTGCAACTACATCTTCTTTGCTCCGCTGTCACAGATTCTTTCCTGTGCGCTCTTTATCTTTAGATGACACTGAGAAATAGCGCTGTTGGAGGGCGATGTGTTTTTTTTTGCTTCACTTGTTTCTAGGCACTAGCTCATGTCAATTATATATCAGCACTGCTATTGGTATGTATTGACAAGCACAAAAGATACCTTTGCCATGCTAGTCACCACACATGTGTTCTTTTGCTCTGTGCTGTGATAAAATTGCTTTTCTTTATTCTTCGTTTGCTCTAATGTCTCATTTTTTGGTACTTTTAAACAAGCTCTTTTGCCAATCTGCCATGTGCATTTTCCTGGTCTTTTAAACGAGTAGAGAAAGTTCTAAACGTGTATCTGCTTACAATAATGACAACGAAGAGATTTCTTAGCCTTACTGTAACAAGTGGTGTTGTGCAAAATGTTATTCTGTATCGTGTTCAGTGAAGGAGATATTAAAACATCAAAAGCCCCCTGTGTGGTTTCATTCTGTGTTTGCTGTGGCAAATACAAGATCCGACCCATGTTCTGGCATGTCCACCGTTGAAGTTGTAGTTGCCCACTGTCTCACATCCGCGTTCGACAATGCCACCCTACACGTCGGGCAGGACAGATGCCGCACAAGCCACGAGCGTAGACACGAGCGGTGGAATAGGTGGTCGCACGGAAGCTTCTTTGCCGTGACCAGCACTTCCCTGCATATAGAGCACCGGTCATTGAATTTTATTATGTCCTCCTTGCTTGCATCTGGAAAACGGCACTTCATGCTTGCAACAGCCTTGCGGAAGGCTATCAGCTTTCGTACCTTGCGAAATAGCTTGCTCATAATGCTGCGGATGTTGAAAAAGACAAGCGCGCAGACGATGTTGAGCGACAAGCCGTTGATAAACAAAATATGAGTGTAGTGGAGAAGCGTCAGAGCCAGGATGCATATATCGGTTACAAACTCACAAACCACCACTGCATCGGATCTGGTCTCCCACGCCTCGGTGCTGTCGGTGCCCCATGCATACGCTGTGTATCTTACAAGCGTCTGCCCAACATCAAACATGATAGTCAGAGCTTCGATGCACAGAATTATAAAGATAGGGCGCAGAAGCACCCAACACACAATCCCCATTCCAGCAGCAAAGACCAAAAGCGTTGCCAGAAGCAAAACAAATTCCCAACGCACCCCGGACTGCGCAGGCGATAAGCGCAGGCACTCCAGGTGGTCTCTTGCCAAACCACCAACCAAATACAGGGCACCAAAGCAACAGTAAGCCGCTGTCCAGATTCCCAAGTCTTCCCAATCTGCATCCAGCGTTGCGCGCACAGATACAACCTTGAACAAGACAAAGTTTATAATCCGATCGTACGAATGCTAAACGTTAGTGCAAAAGAGTAAGAGAAGCAGACACCAGACTTACAATATCAGTCAGCATGCAGCCACACAAATGGGTTGTCAATAAAGGTGTGGGAATAGATAACAGGATGGAGCATTAATCTATTACAATACTAAGTCTAACCTCACAGATGTGCTAGTGTCAAGTGTGAGGACCAGAGTAGCATGTCTATTCTCCTTGCACCTACGGGCGCCCTACATAACACTCTGTCCCTTGCTTGAGAATCACTGACTACTTACATGTACTTCATTCAGCGTAAGCCTCCCGAAAATAAGCTGAACTAGCGCCTTGCGTGCTAGGGAAACAACCGCCACAAGCGCGTTAGCCAGGGCCTACATGCATTTAGCAGCAGAGGATAACAAGAATGGTTAGTGTGTAATAGTCCTTGTCAATATGGCTCTGACACGTAGAGCAAATGCCGATTACACGTAGGGAAGGGGTGGAGGGGGATTCTTACCAGCATACGCCATTTGTTTGACACAAGTGCACCAAGCGTCCAACTGATGTTACACCATAGTACAGGCGAAAAGTACTTGATCGTTAGCGAGTCTCGGTAGCCAAGCGCTTCAACCCCTCCAAGCTGTGTTTGTGTAGCTATGTCAAGCTCACATTTGCGTTGGAATTCCTCAAACGACCGTCGCGAACCAGCGCCTGAAAACAGGAGCATAAGGATAGTCGCTGAGAGAATGGCATATGAAACATCGATGAACAAAGAATGTGCCATGATCGTTTCCTTTTGCGACCCGGCCTAGCTGGAGTGCACAAATAAAACCTGTCGCTGCTACTGTACAAGGACTAACCGAGCTCTTTCTTCTCTAAACAAGCGCTGACTTTAGATGGAATAGCAGCAGCTCCTGGACCAAGCGGTGCAGGGTGTGGTTAACAGCCAAGTGGGTTGGAGCTACCAAGGTGGTGCAGAGCTAAGAGTGCAGTTGATCCAGAGTGGATAGTCCAGAGCAAATAGTGGTTCTGCGTAAGAAAGCCCGTGAATGTGCCTGACAGCAGGTGTAAAGTACAAGAATAAAAATAAAATAAAAATAATAGATAGAAAATGAATTAAACAAAACTAGGTGAGAAATAAAAAGATGAGTTGAAGGGAAAAAGAAAAGCAAAGGCTATGGTGCATTTTTTATCGGCTGCTGATGCTGCTCCAAATCTGCCTGTTATTCTATGCTTATTTTTCACTTGAACACAAACTCTTCTGCACTAAACAGTAGTAGTACTGTGTAGAACAATAGAACCATGTCACAGGAGGAGGCGATAATTCTCAGGATATGTGCCCATCGATTCAGCAAGCAAAGGCGCGGCGTACAGCTCTATCGTATCGCGCTAAAGAAAAAAGGCGGGAGAATGCAAGAGCGATGAGGCGTTTGTTCATGCTGGCTTTGGGCCTAAGAAAAGCGGTTCACGATCAGCAACTCCAAAACAGCGTCCAAGATGGATTGGTGCCTCTAATAGAGCAGACAAAACACGGATACCAAGAAAGGAAAAAAAGACTAGAAGATCCATCTGTACTATTATCCTCTACGCTTGGAAATCGGCAAACGCCTGAAGCTGTTGGGCCTGAGCTGCTGACAGCTTGAGCATATTCAGATAGGAATAGAATGTGGTTGTAAATAGATAAAGCGCATTCCGCACAACCTGGATCATGGCTTGTGTCTGGTGGCTAGTCAGCTGGGTGTTGTGGCTCCGAGCACCAACCCCGCCAAGTCCGTCAGGCTGTGCCGCACTTCTTTCCAATTCGCTCAAGTAAGCAAACAGGGCTTCAAGAACAGACGAAATGTCCGCTTGGACAATCCCAAACTCGTCGTCGCTTATCGAGCACTGGACAAGCCGCATAAGCGAGCGAATAGCCCATACCTGCTGCTGAAAGTTTGAAAAGGCATCAGCGGAATGTGCCCGAAGCGATCGCGACAGTATGCGCTGTCCTAATGTCGATTTTAACAGCATATCCCGCAGCACGGTCAGCACGTACTTTTCCAGTCCCTGGGCCTCGTTACCAAACAAGTTTACTGTTCCCAAGGCATCGGTTGCTTTACCCGAGGCTGCCTGTGTGTCGGCCCCGCCGCTTTTGTTCTGTCGCAATATATCAGCCATAGGTGCTCCACCGCTCCTGGATGAAATGTTTGTGTTTAAGAGCCTTTGTTTGGATGTCTGTGAAGATGGGGTCTTTGACGGGCGGACCGGGTTCTGAGCCTTTAGCCTCTCCGTCGCCGCCTTTATAACGCTGATACATTGCCCTGAGACCTGGGACCACATGGTTCCGTTCTTTCTGTCGATATCTGCGAGTAGATCCACGCGCTGTGCTGTGCTGAACTCTGTAATGCGGTAAAGCTCCTGGTACGCCAAATGCTGGATCAATGGGTTGGTAATGCATTTGAGTCCATTGAGCAGGCAAAGATTGCGATCAAGACTAAGTTCGTTGATGTGCGTGGGTTCTGTAATAACAATCTCGAATAGCTGATGGGCAAACTCCCATGTCAGTACCGCCAGCGTGCTCGAATGAAACCAAAATATGATGCTGCCGATACTAAAAAGCGGATTATCCACGCCGTAAGTGGATGTTGTCATAACTTTTCCGAGCGCGCTGCACACAAACCGGTACGCGCCCCATCCAAACAGCAGATAGACTATCCAGAACCGCCAAAGCACGCCCAGCGAAAAATGGAATGCACGTGAAAAGCTGCTCGGCATCCGATCTTTGAACGTGTACACACGACTCTGCTCGATAGATGGAAATGCTAGCTGAATGCGCTCATCCGCGATAAGCCGGATGCCATAACACAGCCCAAGCATTGCCGCAAGCACCCACGAAGCCAACCACCCGGGATTCAGCTGGGGCGGCCCATAGTATCCCTCTGGATACAGCCACATCTGCGTGACGCGGCCACCAGAGATGCCCCTGTGGATAGTAAAGAGATAGCACGAAAGCAGGGTGTATGCAAAGACGGCTAGTCCCGTGCTCTTGGGATCACGAAGAAGCCTCTGGAGCTGGGGAAAGTGACTGATGTGTGCCGCACGCGTAACACGATACAACTGCGAGTGCACGGCCAGCACGCCGAGCCCAGCGACGTATGCAGCAACAGTGTATCCCAGAGTCCGCGACGAAAACATTGCCAGCACAAGACTGAGTAAGCCGTTTCTCAGATTTATGTTGGCCACTACTGCCGCAATGTACGCAAAGGCAAGCTGGTAGATGCAGGCGCGTATAAAGCGCTGTCTGAGAATCAGAAGGCCAAGCTTTGCAAAATCAGCAGAGGCAACTGTCTGGTCGCGTGCATTGCTTCGATACGCGTCCATTTCTACTCTTTCCAAAAGCCTGAAGTAGAATTAAACGAAAACAAAGTAGAACAAGTCGCGTAAGCAAATGAAAATAAAATAGAATGGCCTTTCAAAGTTTGTTGGAAGAGAATGGCAAATGGAAAGTAATTTAAAACTGAGTTTGACTAGCAAAACACAGCAAAAATGCGTGTGGATTGGATCAGAAAATTATCAGAAAAAACAAATAAACATTGGCTTTTATTGCTGAAACTCGTCTAAAAAGCGCCTACAGTCAAACTCAGATTGCGTACTGTGTGTTTTCGTCAGTCTCATATTTGATCACCCCGCCTTCCATAATCGCATCTACACCGCTGGCCTTTTGCGAAGCACACAGCTTCTTGCTCTGGTTGTCGCGACCAAACGATATTAGGAGCAGCCCATTCCCCTTAATGTTTTTTACCAGCTCTGGGACATGGATAAGAAGAGACGCGCTGCACATAATCCCTAGAAGATTGTTTGCACATGCAAAGCGGATGGCTTCCTTTAGAGATAAACTACGCAGTGCCTGTTTAGCGCTTGAGACGCCAACAGAGTCAAACACAACACCCAGAATCTCCGGCTTTGACTCTGAACCCATAGCAGTAGCCGCGGGTTCAATGTGGCTAGGTTCACAGCCTAGCGTCAAAAGGAATACCGGGTAGTTGGGCTGCTTCCAGTTAAGCGCATTGCAGACTGATGGGCTGTACGAGCAGAATATAATATTCCTCTGGCTGTTGGCTCCACAACTGCGACCGCCGGGAGTTTGGTCAGCAGAAACACTACCATTGTTAGCGCCGGTATTGCTGCTGTCGCCGGATCCCATGTTTTTTTGCAAGTCGGCATACACAGTCCGTAGAATCGCATCAACATAGTCATTTACATCTCCACTAGAATCCCTGCTTTGTGTCGCAGAATTGTACTCGGCGCCTGATGCGTATCCACCGTAAAGGACCTGTATGCTAAGTCCAAAGCGGATGGGCAGGATCTCGAAAACCTCCTTTAGAGTAAAGCCATTGTCCGCTACATATCTGTGCCACTCCGCGGCAGTCCCTGTTGTGAAATCCGGTCTTGTGTCGGCGCCAAAGCTGTGTAGAGATGGCGGGCAGCTATCGATTGTAGAAGCAGCGCTAGAGCCTTGGCTATTGCTCTGCTTCGCCCGTATGGTATTTTGGAATTCGGCGTGGGTCAGGTTGGTCACCCGTACCTCCAGACTGTTTGGACCACATGTGCTGAGCTGCAGCCTTGGGGCAACAATAGAAACGCCGTCTTTGCACACCTGAACCTGGATGCAGATGTGTTCTGCAGCCAGAGAGGACGATATGACCAGCGGCGCAGGCGACATGCCCTGGTTACCACCAACAGACTCGGCCACAGACACCGGCGACCCTATTGCTGCAGCAGACAGCGGCGTGCTGGAGATGCCTGTTGTAAACGGCGCCTTTGGCGACTGTGTGGCAAACCCAATGGCACCCGTCGATGCCGAAGGGGTAGCGGTGGAATTGGAGCGTGGGCCTGGGTTTGTGGATTTCCAATAGGTTTCTACTCTCCCGCCTATCTGAAGCTGCGCATCCGCAAAGGGCCGAATAACCAAGAACTCAAAATTGATCTCGGCTACCAGTTTAAGGTAGCGATCAAGGAAAGGCAGACGAGCAATGTTCCTGGATGCGCTTATAAACAGACTAGGCAAAGCCACAGCCTTGCCGATAGGCTGAAGCCCAAAGCCAGGAAAGAGCATAAACTCTATGCGGAATTGGCTGGGATCATCAGTCAAAAACCCAAACGTGGTGGTTTGAGTTTCCAGCGGAAGCATAATTGTGTGTGGCACCATTCCTGTGTCAGGCTTTGCCACCGCTACCAGCTTGAGAGAGAATGTGTCTCTGTTGTCAAAGAACGAGATTGGCGAGTCGCCCGTTCGGCTGTCTGCTCGTATACGTATTTGGATGCGTGTTCGCTTGCCAAGATAGTTATGGCCGTAAACGCGGAATGGGATCAGAGGCGGCGGGAGCGACAGCGATGGTATTCCGTCCAAATCAACTTCGTCCAAGTCACCAGAGGGAGCAGGCGCTGCTGTATTTGGATCGATGGAAGCGCCAATTGTCGTTTTGTGCTGACCTGAGCCGCCTCTATCGACCCCATGGCCGCTGCTATACGATGTGTCTGTATTTGCCTCAAGCATCATGTTGCTTTCGAGGTCTTGATTTAACTTGGCAGCGCTGCTGGCGGCACCACACTCACTAGGCTCAGTCAGTTTACCCCCTGCGCTAAAAAGAATGTTTGCACAAGTCGAATGGCCCTCGTAGGATGCGTAGTACGCCGGTGTATGGCCAACCTCGTCAACGGCGCTGACATTCGCACCTGCTTCAATAAGTATGCGGACAATGTCTGCGTGACCCTCGCTGGCCGCGTAGAAAGCAGGCGTCCACCCCAGATCCTTATCTACAACGTCAACAGGAGCGCCATGGTTGAGAAGAAGACGCAGAATTCCCACATATCCGGAACGGGCAGCCACATGGATCGGATGAACCCCTTGCATATTCGCAATCATCTCGGTGCCAGCCTCCAACAACAAATGCACAATGTCCTCACAGCCCTTTTCGCAAGCAAGCTCAAGCACCGGGTGGTCGGTGCTGTCTTTGACAACTTGTGTATCTGCTTGAAGCAGCAGCTTAGTGGCACCGACATTCGAGTTAATGACTGCATACTCGAGAGGGCTGTTTCCGTCATCGTCGATTGCAGAGGTTTCGCAGCCCAACCCAAGAAGATACTCGATACAGCTGTCGTGGCCATTGATGGCTGCATAGTGCAATGGACGTCTACCATAGTAGTCTGGCCTGTTTGCGTCGCAGCCAGCATCCACCGCGGCCTGAAGCACAGTAAGCGATCCATGGATTGCAGCTTCGTGCACGAGTGTGCGTTCGTTAATGTCGTCGGTCGATTGAAGATCAGCCAGTCCAGAATCAAGGAGCAGACTCTGCTTCTCGGGCTCCTTTATTTCAGAACATGCTCTCCAGAGCGTGCGCGTGACACACGCCCTTTGAACGCTGCTCTGCTGTGTCTTGAAACTATCCAGAAGCTCGCTTGCTGTCTGCAAGGTATTCTTTAACAATGCCTGGAAAAGTTCAGCCTCAATGCGGTCTATTTGGAAGCTGCTGGTTAGGCTGGGGTCAAAGAGGAATCCGGTACTACTACGACGCATACCAAAGGATGGCAGCTTTTCGGTATGCGTCGGCACGCTGTCACCAACGATATCGGTGGTCTCCATAGCTGCCTGAGGCTGGACCTGCTTATGTAATGAGTGCAACATTCCAATTTCCTCTGGATTTTCCTGCAGCGACGACGAGATCAGATCAATATCTGTGGGAATGGCTACGCTGCTCACAGAATCCATCTCCTCTGCCTCTAAGGCATGCTCCAATTCGCTCAGACACTTTGTTACCGCGTCAGAAAGCTCTGCAATAACCTCCTGGTTAAAGCATGGCTGCACTTCGACTTGGCGGGCGAGATACAGCTCTTTGGTCGATGACTTTGAGCGCTTGTCCCATTTCTTTAGAATCTTTCTGAATCCAGTGCCATTGATCTCCACAAAGTTATGCAGCTTGTCAAGATCATGCCGCGAGTTGAGGAATGCCTCTCGCAACGCGCGGACGGTTGCTGTGCGGTTGCGAGGCCCGCGTAGCCTTAAAGCCCTCTGTTTCTCAACAAGCGACTTGAGGCGTATTTTTGCATCGGCCTCCTTCTGGAGATAGAACAGATTTACCTTTTCCAGTTCACGGTCGACTTGAAAGAAAAAGGCTGCCTTTACTGTTTGTAAGCGCTGTTTCGCTGCTATCTCAGAAATAAACAGAAATACATCAAATGTTAGATTGAGAAATACATACATCTCACGAGCGGTGATGGTTTGCCAACAGAAGGTTTAGCAAGCACGTAAAACAAAAGGTTGCAGAACATGCAATTGCGCTCTGATAGACCCAGGTGGATCTGGCAGCATCACTGCCGCCTCTGGTTAGAATTAAAATGCGCAGCACACCTCTAGCCTGCCAGAATGACACTTACCTTCCGAAGGATTAAGACCAAGCGTTAGTGGGGCGCTCAGTTCGTTGATAATCTTCTTCAATCCCTTGTAGTTCATGTAGTGCGCCGCCCACTCTGGGATGGTGTGCGCTTGAATGTGCTTTCCAAACTAATTTCGGTGGCCACAGCCCAGCAACAACCATGGTATTGGTAAAAGAAAAGAAAAAGAACAGGGTTAGTTAGTTGCTGTTGGTATTGTAGCGTGTGGGTTCTGAGAAAGAGAAGAAGCTGCCGTCAGCCCCAGCTCAGTCCAAAGAGCCGGCACAGAGTCACACAGGCGTCATATCCGGGAATTTTCGTGACGCTTTGTTTGCTACTCGGACATTCTATCCATACCTTCATTTTATGTCGCTAAACGGTGCTTTGTGAATGGAAAATAACGAAAGAAAGAAGAGACGAACAGAACGAGAGGTGGCTATACAGATAACTATCCACTAATACCAGCGGAATCTGCTGCCAGGGCAAAATTCGAATACAATTAGAACCAGATTTATTACGCTAGTAAGAATAGAGCATAATCCCAAGTAGCGTATGTGAAGGGGTATTACGAATAAGATAAAGAAGGGAAGAAGGAAAGCAAGAACCCTCCGAAAGTGAGAAAGGTGGTGGGCGACTTTTGATCAATCCAAGAAACAAGGAAAATAGTAGCAGCAATAATCACCGCCAATCCCTTGGTTGCAGCCGCCGCCAGCTCATGGGTGCGTCTGGCTGGGGTTTGCCAAGGCAACTTCTGGCGATTGAAGGCCGGGCTTTCTTCTCTCTTCGCAAGGACAGACGACAGGGATGCAGTCACGGAACAGAGCGGCTAAAGCGCAGACAAACCCTTGGCGCACCAATTCGCCGTCTAAGATACACTCATAGTGATGCGTGGCGAGTGGAAGCCTGTCCTTGCCCATCGGTCCGTGCACGTGCGTCTAGCGATGCGCAGATACAGCCGTCTTTTGCGCGCTCAGCATCTTGGCCCTTGACAAGGCACATTTACATTTCAGCTACCAAAAGAGGCCGAGCTGGCCACCACAACATTCAGCAACAATGATAAAGTCTTCTGCAACGATTAATTTCCGCTTTTAAGGTTTGCCAAAGGGAGTGGATGTTTCTGGTAATATTAGGCCAGAAGAAACAATGAAAGGACGGGAGGTGTTGCAACTTTTTTTAGATGCCGCCAACGACTGATGTTGCAATCACTCAACTGCCAACGATGTCGTAAAAGGAGGAGCACTTTGCCCGCTTATTCTTGCTTGCATATAAAAAAGAGGTCAAGTGCATCATGCGTCGTAAAGTCGTCTATTTCTTTCCCAAACCAATCTTCCTTTCTTTTTCTTTATTTTGTGTTCCTTTCTTTTTGCCCCATACCGACCTGACCCAATCTGATCTATCGTCTGCTCCTATAGCTGCGGGCCTTATCTGGTTCTTTGTTCCTGCTCTTGTTCCTGCTCTCCCCCAGCCACAAAGCTATTTCATTGCTGCGCTTGCCAGCTGCAATTATTATATATCAACTGAGCATTTTGGAAACCATTGCATAGCATCCATCATCACGCCTCAGATCCCTTGCTTATTAGAGCCAAGCCATATACCACCATCCATTGCGCAGTATTCTGGCATCTATCCCCGCACCATTGACATCGAATGATGGATCACTCACGCGAGCAGCATGGACAGATACGCGATGCGCTGAGCGCAGCTCTCGCCTCAAAGCCGCTCGTTGCTCAAGAGGCGTTCCTGCGGTTTCCAAGCGCCACAGAGGACGTGGGCGAGCAAAAGACCTCGGCGCTTAGAAGGTTCCGTAGCCTCAGCATCAGCGCAAAGGAGCATGCTGCGTGGACCGAAGAGACCGTCAAGCGCAAGTATCCGACGGAAAAGACTATCGAGCTGTACGAGTTTTCATCAGAGTTTGAAACGGTCGATCTAAACCAGATGCTGGAGCCCTACCAGCACAACCGCAGCGAGCGCGGCGGATACCGCATCAAATGGCTTGACGACACGCGTGCGCTGGCTGTGTTCCGCCGCACTGAAACAGGTATCTATCAGACCGAATAAAAAAAGGAGCACTGTGGCTCCACAGCAGAATGAGAACCACAAAGCCCTCGGTGCTTTGCTTTTGTTATGCACAGGGAAGCGTTCTCGTTTTTTTTCTTTTCTTTCCCCTTTTCTGACACCCTGCCGAGTGCTGAACCCTATTTGGCAGTGCCATTGCACACGGCTGATGTCTCGCCGCTGGCGTGCATTCTGCTGCAGGAACGCACATCCCTCATGCCCATCTTTTTATTGTGCCTTTGACTGTATGACACTCACCGCTTGTTCGTGTCCATGGTTTCAATGCCATTGAGCGGATTGCATCCAATGACAATGCCTTTGCTAACGAGCCCATGAGTATTCTTTTGAAATGCCGCTTGTGTCTGCTTTCTCCCTATGCCATGTTTGTTTAGCGCAACGCGTGCTCGAGGACCTGAAGACCAGTCCGCTGGTGAAAACGAGGAACTACATATTCCAGACAGGCGATCTGGCTATGTTCAACAGAAAGTACGGCAACGACAAAGAGGATGCACAGCAGAAGACAGCGTCAAACTCAAACTCCATCAACCCCTCCGAGACAGCCTCGCCCTATCCTGCCTTTGATGAGGAGCACATTCGCTACAAATACCGTCCGGAAGTCACCATCGAGCTGCACGACTTTCCCTGCCCGCTGGAAACCACAGATCTTCAGAAGCTTTTCGCCGACTACAAGCGCGACGACAACATTGTCAGAATCAAGTGGTTTAACAGAAACAGGGCGTTGGCATGGTTCACCAACCCCAAGCTTGCTGCAGAGGCGCTGGAAGACCTCAAGACGTGCGAGCTTGTGCATATCAAGCCATACACCTTTGATGTTCTGGACATGAAGTACTTCAACCCCGACCAGAAGCTAGCTGAGATCTCGTCAGGAAGCCTTATTCGCAGGCGCACAATCAGTGGAGGCAGCGGACTGGCACGCCGCAATACCGTTAGCGGTGCATCGCACTACCACCGCGGCCATCTCTATGCTGCTAGCACGTCAAGTGCCAACGCAGCTGTTGCTGCTGTAATCAATGCCTCCGCCACGGGTCTAGGCTCTGTGCCCCTTGTTCCTTCCGCACTGGGTGCCGGCTCTAGTGTAGCCGACGGCTTAAAGAACAATGCGCAGAGCCCAGCATCTGTCCCAGCATCTGTCCCAGCATCTGTTCAACGCAGAGCACGCCAGATCTCCAGGGCTAACAAATAGAAAAAACATTCATGTATTTATACCCCCCACTAGCGGATGAGTTTATATCATGTTGTGAAAATATTTACATGATATGGTGTGCTTCGTTTGCAGCATGTATCCGATGGATCCGCGTTATAATAAGGGTCCAGCTTGTACCAAACAACGAACACAACCCCGGATATACTCATTGAGGTATCTGGTTTAAACCACATTCACCGTACCACGCAGTGCTTCTTGTGGTCAAGAGTGTATCAGCAATTGGCTTTTAGCATTTTGCAAGTTATCTTATTTATGCTTTTGCAGATACCGAACAATAAAACGCAAGTTTAGTCTATTAGAATTGATATTGACATGAAGACTGAATGTTGCGGTCGTATATTGTGGTTCATGACCTGGCTCCTTTGGAACGGTTTTATAAATGGATATCCGGAGTAACTACTGTCCTTTCTCAACCGACACCTCCACTAGAACGCACTTTGAGAGTCCAGCGTCCTTCATAAGTACAGTTCTAAGTATAAAATTGAATAGAATATGTCTGAACCAACCAACCGATGACTGTGCGCACTCCAAGACCGAATTCCTAAATTCATCAACAATAACAGCCACCGCAGTACATGTTGCACGTCTTTTCCACGCTAAAGTAAACCAATCTCTCTCTCTCTCTCTCTCTCTCTCTCTCTGATGTCCTCTTGTTAGCGGTGTGGATAATTGCAAACACGCTTTTCTAATTTACTCAGGCATTGTCGAGGAAAAAAGAATCTAAACGGCAAGCTGATATCAGAATAATGCTGAGGCCTCTCTATTCAAAGACATCCTTGAGTGGATCTTGCGGCAGCGGATTCGCCTGCTCCCTGGCTTCCCGTCCAACCACCCTTGATGCCCGCTCGGCGTACTTTGCAGAATGCCTCGACCGAATGGCTGCACGGACCGCATTAGGTGAAATAAACTTTGGATTCTCGTACAGCGTCGGTCCGCCAAAGCTACCCTCGAAGATTCGCATAGTATTCAGCACAAATCGAGGCCCAATCTCAACAAGTGTTGGCTTTGTGTTCTTGGCCAAGTCGCCGCCGGTCTCGGGGTCCTTTTCAACAATCTGGTAGTTGCGGAACCAGATGCGTCCATCAACAATGCTGAAGCTGAACACATGGTCAAAGAAAGGCTTGCTTTTACGCGCACCTTTGGGCACGGCAAACGTCTGCGTAAAAATCTCCTTTAGCAGCTGAAAGTGCGGTTCCGTGTCAAAGCTGGCATCAAACGACAGAATTGGCCGCGAGCCCTTGAGACAGTTGCCAGTCATCTTTAGCTCGTCCATCGTATGAATGTTTTGCACATGGAACTTGACACTAGGTCCAGAAGGTGCACGCGATATCCAGAAATACAAGTCCTGGTGCTTTCTGGACTCAAAGTAAAAAACATTGTTGCAGTTCTGAATGTCTGCAAGTTCGTTCAGAAGCTCAATGTCCTGCTTTGCCTCAATTTTCGACTCCTTCTTTGCGTGTGGAAGCAGTGCCTCTAGATCGTTCATCAGATGCCGCTGGCGAAACGTAACGCCGCGGCTGCTAACCATGAGAACCCTCTGCTTAATATTGCTCTTTTTCTCCCGCTCTTCAATCAGGTCTTCAACATCCTTGAACTCGGTCTGTGCTGTCTTGTACAGTGTTGCCATTTTTGTGCTTGCAATAACGGTCGTGCCCTTTAGAAATCTTCAAGAGGTATGAAATAAACAAATAAAACTGAGAGAAAAAAGAAGAAAACTGAAAGGACTGCCTTCACAATGTTCAGAGTTTGATGATGTGGAAATAAAAAAGAAATTTCGCTTTGATCACAGAAAAATAAAAAAGCCTCAAAAAGTAAGAAAATTTCCAATCAGATCTGCAGAATCAGATCAGTATATATCATGTCGTGTTTTGTGATAACATTGGCATTTGGAAAAGTACATTTTACCTTTCAGAGAAAAGAGTATTTGTGTTGAGCGAAAAGCCCAAAGGCTTAGACTCCTACCACATAGTGAGTGGCCTACAACACAATTGCCAGATCACTGAGCGCTTTTAGAAAAAGTATACCTGCTTCTTATTCTCCATCAACTGCTGTGACCAATGTAAGCAATGTTCATCCAGCAAAGTAGCAAAGAACAGCCAAGAAAGAATGACAGAGTAGCTGGAAAATGACATTGCAAATTTCCAGGACGGTTTTCGCTATCCTATCAAAAATGCTTGGGTTTTACAAAGCCAACAGCTCTGCCCCGTACAATATGCGTGTAATGATAAATAAAGCCTTGAATTTTAAACGAAAAAAGAGCTCGTACAGATCAGCAGAGATCGGAACAGCATTTCTTTAAAACAAACAAACAAACAATCGAAACAATAATGACATTGAGACCCTTAACCACAACCTTTCGGCCAACGTCTGGCTTAATGCCTGAGACTGTCCAGTCTAGTCGTCTTCTTCCATATCCGAAGGCTTTACCATGCCAGGAATCTGCATCGCCAGCTCCTTCTCCTTCAGCTTGGTCTTCTGGATCTCATTTTCCGTCTCCTCGAGATACAGATCGGCATTGTCTCCAGCAAACTCCTTTGTCTGGATCAAAAAGTCGCGCACATGGTTACGGAACTTTTCAAAGTCATCATTGAAGTTAAACAAGCCTTCCACAAACACCTCAATCTGACGCTGAGAAAGGTTGGCAAATGCTGATGTCAGGAGATTGGCAAGCGATCTGCGAATGAACAGGCTGTTGTTCATGTTTGCGTTATCCGAAAGCGAAGCATCAAACAGCGGAGCTGTGATCTGGTTGGACTCTACGAGATGGATCATCCGAGCAAGAACCATGCACTGCAGCCTGAAGCTGCTCTTGTGGTCATTGTCGGTCAGCACAACAATAATCTCGTTGAGTAAGTCAACAAAGTACGTCTGAAAGAAGGCATCAGAAATAGCGCGGTCGCTTATGTTGAAGTTGTTAATCATATCAAGAGCAATGGTCAGTCCCAGGTCAGCTACATCGCGCAGAGTGTGCTTGAATCCCCACATAATCGACATCACCATAAATTGGAACTGGGTGGGCGGAAGATTCAGCGTAGCATTAAAGCACTTTTGGTTGATGGTGCGCAGAAGATGGTAGACGGCCAGGCGATGCTCAGGATACTCAGTAAAGTCCTGCTTGATCATGTTCATGGTGCTCTCAAACAGAGATTCAAAGATGATGGGAATCTTATCGGTCATCAGGCCGCCCAACACGTTGGTAATGGTAGCAACCGTCTTCAGAACCTCGGCATCGCGTGCCGGAGGCACGTTCTGCGCATAGTCAGCTAGAACGGCCTCTAGGAGAGGAGGAACCATGTTCTCGTTGATTGCGGCTATCTCACCATCACAATGCTTCACATAAGTGTCGACTAAGCGAAGTGCCTCTTTTTTGATAGAGCGCATTGCACGGACGTTGGCATGGCGCGTAACGCTTTCTCCATCGCGAGCGACGCAAGACGAGATAATCTCCGAAACAGCCTTGTAAAGACCAAGCATGTCGATATATATACGTCCAATCTGCGATATAAAGCCCTTTCCCACAGCTCCACAAGCAGATACGTTGGTGCGCAGGACATTGCCAAGCTGCTTGACAATGTTGAGATCCTCGAGGATGTTGATGTTCCCACTCGCCTGCTGGACCAGTCTGTCCCACACATCATTGGAGGGCCTCATCAGACCTTCGATAAGCTGGGTCTGTGCCTGGGTGTTGAGCTGAGCGCTAATCAGATATCCAACAGCCTCGCAGAAGCGGTTGACTTGCTGTGGCTCAAGATCAGACGTGATTGAGGGGGCGGTGGCAATGATCTCCTCAACAAAGGGACAGGGCTCGCCAGGCTGCTGAGCGATGAAATGACGACGGCATTTCTGAGCAATGGTCACAAAGGTATCGCAAGCCATATCACGCACGCCCTCGTGCAGCTCGTGCATAAACTCAAAGAGCTTGTTAGCCACGGTCTTGAGGAACTTCCAGTGCGCCTTCAAAAAGCGAGGATATTGGCCAACAACGTACATGATGTTAGAAGCAACCACTGCCTTGTTGTCCTTGCCGCGCTTCAGTTCACAGAGACTGAGTAGATCCTTAATAATGAGCACAAGCACCTTGCGTTCCTGATCCTCGCTCATTGAACCCGAAATAGAACCAATAGCCCAACAGAGCTTGTTAAGGTTGCTCCATGACCACTCGCTGCCGTCCATCTGTCGGCCAAGCTTCTCGATCATAATCTCTTCCATGTCCTTTGGATCAAGATGAGTCAAGTAGATAAGGCACTCGCGCTGCGCCTTATATAGAGTGATGGTGTCTGTTTCTTTGATAAACTCACGCACAATCTCGCCTTCGTCGTTCTCCACGACAAGAACCTCTTCTGGGCGCGCCATGCGGCTGATCATCACATAACGGACGCCAGTGAGTGTGGTAGAGTACATCTGGCGGCGAAGGTCGGCAGAAAGCCCATTGCCGCCGGAACCATTGTTGGCGCTGCCCAGATTCAGCAGTGCGCTTGGCGTGTTAAACGATGAGTTACGGCCATCCTCATAGAGTCCACGTACGAGGACATTCCAGTACTCAAGGCATACCTTGAACATTTCGCGCTCGTCAACTTGGGAGATACGCAATAGATACTGGTGCGCCTGCAGCACTACGTCGCGAGGAGCCGATGCCTCGACCAGGCGCAGATGCGAGCTGAGGAAGCCAGTCAAAAACATTGCTACATTCTGAATAAAGTCCTGATGCTCTGTGTCGTATTCATCCCACTCCTCTTCAATCTTTGACAGATCGCCTAGAATTTCACGAAGACCTGTAATTGTCAATGTAAACAAGGTGACATACTGCTCCTTGTATTCGCTGCCACCCTCGAGACCGCCAATTTCAGTCAAGCACTTTATAGTGACGTTGCGTGTAACGGAGGGCTGAAGGAATCGCGTGCAGAGATTGTTTATCAAATCGGTTTCAAAGATAAATCCAAATGGAATCCAGCTCAAAAAGCGCAGTAACGTTTCAAGCGTGGCATGGATCAGACTGGGCTGCACTGCCTTTTGCAGAATCTCAGTGCACAGATTGTAGATCGAGCTAAACTCGCCGCACATTTGTGACTTGAGATTCTTTGTTTTAGCCTGTGTCATCTGCTCCGCCGAATAGTCGAATACCTCTTCGCTCAGCAGCTTCAGGATGGACATGTTGTTCTCGCAAAGAGAAAGATTGGTCCTGCTGGTCTGGATAATCTCCGGTATGAAGGTTGGCCAGTTGTGCGGCCACTCCTGTTTGAGAATTTGGACGAGAATTAGATTGAGTTTGTTCACGTACACTCTGTTCTGGCGAAGTGATTCCTCAGTCGACGCAGTGCGTAGGATGACCTCCACAACAAAGTTTTTGATTCCATTGCGCTGGTTATCGGGCAGAATCTTCCACTTTGTTTGAATAAGCGCTTCCAGGATTTGCAGCGCAATGAACTACAATAGCAATGGCAGGGTCGTGAGACAGGTAAACACCACATAATGTGGCTTCTTTAGAAATACATTGCCTTGATACACAAACCTTGTTTTTTTGGGGGTGAAGAGGATTTGCAAACAAAGGCGGATCACAAACATTTGTTTGTTTTGACGTCGCATTGAACAAGTAAACATACCTTTGACTGAAGCGAGTTTGCGTTTGTCAAAATGTCGTCGGCTTTGGTCCACGACAGCTCATGCTCCTTGAATTCAGTCAGAACCTGCTGAGCCATCTTTTGCTACAGTGTAAAGAGTTATTAGAAGTAGAAGCGCAATGTGATGTTGGTTAACATAGGAAAAAGGGACGCGTCGTTTTTGTTGGCCAGATAGTGCCATCACAGAAGCCACAAACATGAAGAATAAAACAAAGAGAATAAGCTATACTTACTTCGTCGCCCTTTCCGGTAAACAACGCGTTAACAACGCGGTCAAACAGGGCAACATCAAATTGCCGATTGAAGTCGAGAATAGTCTACACATCGCAGAAGAGAGCATAATGAACGAGGCCATATAAACAGAAGATGGACCTTGTGCCAAGCTTATTGAGTAATGATAATATATGGGTTTCATTAGTGAAAGCTTGCCGTACCCGTTTCGGATATAAAACATGCAAGCATATAGCCGTAGTATGACCGTGCTATGCTCATCCTTGCCCAGGTATTGATAAACAAAAGTGTTTTACTTACATCCATCTTGACGGACAAGGCTAAGGTGCAAAGCTAATGACCTTGGAGAGAAAAAAAGAAACGCCTATTCCGTTGACGTTTGCAGCCTTTATAGAATATGGTAGCAGAGCGCGTTGTTGGTAGGGGTTTTTTGCAGTAACCAACTCAAGGATTGCTTGGTTGTGGTTCAGAATCGAAGCAAATGGATAATTAGCTGTATCGATTATGTCGCTTTCTCGGTCTCGCTCCTTTTAGTCGTGTTCTATTGAAATAGCTATTAAGCCAGATTAAAAAGAACAGAGGATGGGAAAAGCACGAATGAAGAATAAGGTAGGAAAACAAAAGCAAAGGACACCCACGTGCAGAAATAACCAAATTGTCAGCAGAAGAAAAAAAGGCGGTGAGAAAAACTTTGGTCCTCCAAGCAATATATAAAACAACACCACCAGCTTTCAATTCCTCCTTTTTCGGTTTGATTTAGCTGAGCAAAGCCAAAGCCTGTGCCAGTCAACAGGAATCAAATGGAGAAATAGCAGCAACAACGGACTTTGTTTTTTCTTTGGCAGATTCCGCGCGTTCCTGTGACAGAGCCCCAAAAAAAGCGAATCGCAAGAGCATGGATGTTTTTCACGCTGATCCATACTGGTAAACGTGGATCAACCGTGCTAATCAAGTGATCAAATTTCTCTTTTTTTGTTGCCCACTGCTGCTCTACGTAAAAGCAAAGCAATAAGCCGGGCGCATTCCAAAGAGCATCGATTTAATGTGTAAAAGCGAGACAAGCATAATATGCGCCTGCTCCTTACAACCTCTCTGTTTCACTCCTTTCTCTTGCCTTAAAGCATTGTCAAAATATATATTTAAAAGATGCCGCCCAAGTTTGATCCGACTGCCGTCCAGATCAGTAAGTGTTGCGAATCCAATCCAAAATAGCCGCATCCATCGTTGGATACACATGAGAACAACATTAGGAAAGGATTCGGGTCGAACGTTGGATACTTTTTTTTCGAGGATGAGGCGATATAGAGTCAGCCATGTTGATACTGCTGAAGAGGGCGACAAGGCGATTACAAATTGCGATGAGCAGCGAAGAGAGAAATGAGCATGTTTTGAATTCGGAGCATCCGACATAAGGTCTTTTCCAACTGCTTCTCAGCTGTTTGAATTCGCTAATTCGGACATGCCATTTACTCTTCTAGCCCTACTGCAGAGTGTATGCTGGTTTGGCTGGAATCGGCAGCAACAAACGCATTTTGCTGAACGTCATGACTAGTTGCGTCTCAGAGATACACTGCTTGTATTTTAAAATGCCGTTATTCAGACTACCAGGCGGACAAGCGTTACACTGGCGTGGAAGAGTTATATTGCGACTATGCTTGATGGAGAGATTACTTTACTAACTGTTTTTCTGGTGCGCTTATATTGCTTTGGTGCAAATCTGCATATTGTAGTCACTCTCCGCGCTACTGGTGGTGAGGTTGGTGCTTCTTCTGCACTTGCCCCCAAGATTGGTCCTCTTGGTCTGTCCCCCAAGAAGGTCGGTGAGGATATTGCCAAGGCAACCAAGGACTGGAAGGGTCTGCGCGTTACTGTTCAGCTGACTGTTCAGAACCGTCAGGCTGCCGTTTCCGTTGTCCCATCTGCTTCTTCTCTTGTTATTCGTGCTCTGAAGGAGCCTCCACGTGACAAGAAGAAGGAGAAGAACATTGTCCACAGCGGCAATCTGTCAATCGACGATATTATCAGCGTTGCCAGGACTATGCGCGAGGCCGACAAGTCGTTCTCTCGCGAACTGAAGGGCACCGTGAAGGAGATCCTTGGCACAGCCAACTCTGTTGGCTGCACTGTTGATGGCGAGGCACCCACCACCATCCAGAAGCAGATCGATGATGGCGAGATTGAGATTCCTTCCGAGTAAAACACACTTTGAGTGTTATTTATCAACAAATAAATATAACTGCTGTGCTATCTATCTTGTTCTGGTTCTGTGAAAGAAGCTGTGCTTGTAATAAAACACTATTGTTCTTGGATAAAGATGGAAGTTTGCGCTGATTTGTAAAGAAGAAAAAGAATGCGGTGATAACAGTTCGGACAGCATGTGTTATCTGAAAGTGTTGTTTTCTGAGCGACTGCAAAGCAACATGTTGTAAGAAGGAAAGAGCGGTGGTCAAAATGTCAGGTTAAGCTGAACCAGCAAGATTTAACACTGAGCAGTTCCTTTTAAAATGTATTTCTTGAGGTGCTCTCCTTGACAAAGTGCCAAAAACATACGATATCCTCATTTTTTGGAATATCCATGTGAAGCAATGAAAAGTGCTTTGGCTTTAGAAATGTATTTAAATATACATATACATATATATTTTTTTCCTGTCGACATTGCTTGCTTCTGCTAGATATGCCATTGTCGCTGGTGGTGTAAAGGCAACATTTCCACGTTCTAGCAAGATTTAGTTTTTGCAATTATATGCTGTGTTCGGCAGCTCTACGTCCTTACCATTGGCCGCGAGAATAATCTGAAATACAACGGCTCTTTTCAGCTTTGTATTTTACTATTTCTTCTTTGAAGCTAATCCGAATCCACATATTATATGCATATCGCCTCGATTCTCGCCACGTAATGATGGTTTGTGCAAAAGTGGTTACATTGGCAAAGGTATATTCACAGCCATTGGCATGGCCGGGGGTTTGCATCAGAAGCGCAGTGCTGGTTGTCGATGATTGGTCAGCCTTCATCATTCCACCAGAGCAATAAATATGAGCTCTTTCAGTGGAAAGCGGCTTTTTCTTTAAACTTCCTTTCTTCCACCTTCAAATTAATTCTTTTTCTTTTCATTCGTAATCTATAGTATAAACCTCCAAAACAGCTTTTAGTGACGAAAATGAGGATTAGCGCTGTGCGTTTCATGCTTTACACAGTTGCGGCCTTTGCTGCCTCTGGTTCGTTTGCCTATGCAGAGGAGGACGCAGGCTCATCTGATGTAGTTATACTAAACACAGACAATTTTAAGGAATGGGTTGCCGGACAGAATCTCGCTCTGGTTGAGTTCTATGCACCCTGGTGCGGCCACTGCAAATCCCTGGCTCCCATCTACGAGAAGGTAGCAACCACCCTTAAGGATGAGGGTATATCCTTGGCCAAGGTTGACTGTACCGAAGAACAGGCGCTCTGTGAGGAGATGCAGATCCCGGGTTTCCCATCACTCAAGGTCTTCAAGGACGGCAACCATGCTGCCTACAACGGTAGCCGTCAGGAGGAGGGCATCATCAGCTACATGCGCAAGCAGCTCCTCCCACCGCTGCCCCAGCTTACCGAAGACAACTTTGCAAAGTTCACAAAGTCGGACCGTGTTGTGGTTATTGGATTTATTGATGATAGCGAGTCAACCGAGTACACCAATCTTGAGGCCCTTGCAAACGAGCTACGTGACGAGTACACCTTTGGCGTTATTGCCGACAAGGCGCTTGCGAAGGAGCAAGGCGCTAAGGTCCCTGGGATTGTTGTGTACAAAGATTTTGATTATGGCAAGGATGTGTTTGAAGGCAAGATCACCGTCGATGAGATTCGCAACTTTGTCAAGGCGAGCTCTGTTCCCACCTTTGGCGAGATATCTGGCGAGAACTACGCCCAGTATGCGCAGTCTGGTCTGCCGTTTGCTTTCGCCTTCTTTGATAGCGATGAGACCCGTAAGGAGCTTGAAGAGGAGGTTTACAACGTTGCCAAGGAAAACAAAGGCGTCATCAGCTTTGTGCTTATTGACGGCAACAAGTATGGTTCTCAAGCGGACCACTTGAACCTTGAACGCAAATGGCCTGCATTTGCCATCCAGAACCAGACCAGCCTCTCTAAATACCCCTTCCCTCAGGACAAGGACATTACGGAGAAGAACATTCGCGAGTTTGTGGCTGACTTTATTGAGGGCAAGATCGAGGCTGACTACAAGTCCGAGCCAGTCCCAGAGTCCAACGATGGAAACGTATTTACACTTGTGTCCAAGCAGTTCAACGAGATTGCGTTTGACAAGACCAAGGACGTCTTGGTTGAGTTCTACGCGCCATGGTGCTCATACTGCAAGCGCCTTGCGCCTGTGTATGAAGAGCTTGGTGAGAAGCTCAAGGTGAACAAGAATCTGGTTATTTCCAAGATGGACGCAGTCGCTAATGATGTTCCTTCGGACAACCCATCGCTGCAGATCCAGGGCTTCCCTACCATCGTGCTTGTTCGCGGCGAAGACAACTCGGTTGTCGAGTACACTGGCGATCGCTCTCTCAAATCGCTGATTGAGTTTATCGAAGAGAACGCGGCGTTTAAGATCGAGAAGCAGGATGATGCCGACTCAAAGAAGGAAGACAGTGATGATGTTGAAGACGATGAGGAAGAAGAAGAGGAAGAGGACGTCAAGAAGCCTGAAGACAAAAAGGCTGACGCAGATGCCGAGGAAGAGGAGAAGAAGGACGAAGAAGACGAAAATGCTGCTCATGACGAGCTCTAAACACGCTAATGCTGCGTTTTATTTTTCTCTCATTTATGTTTTGACAATCAATGTAGCCACTCATTTTCTAGTTATCATCTCTTTGTGCAAGAAAAAAAATGTTGGCAGCTGCTACATGGCAAACATCTTCATCAGCTCTATTTTGTTATCTAGTGGACTAAAAGTGTGCTAATCGTCCTTAGCAAACGTCTGAGCCACGAGCAGCGGGAAAACAAGCGATGCATCGGCATATACCTTGACAGACTCGGCATCGGCCTTGATCTTTCCCCACGAGACAGCCTCGTCAGGCCGGGCACCAGCATCGCTACCGTCAAATTCCTGCGCTGTATTTACAAACACAGCAAAGTCGGTGCCGTTGCGCATGAGGTTTGCGTTGCAGATATGGTGCTTCACTATTCCACCGCCTAGTATAATTACGCCGGTCTTCTTTGCAAACACTGCCTCGCAATTCACCGCACGAATATCCTGCACCAGGTCCACAACAAGGCCGGGACTGCGGTAAGAATGGAAGTAGAGCATGTCGCCCAGCGAGCCGTCCGTAATCGCAGGACAATACACGGGGATGTTGTTCTTGTAAGCCCAGTAGTATATAGAGTCTGGGTGGTTAATTTCCTTCCCAAGTCTGCGGATCAGCTTTGAGGGGGTCCATACAACTCCATGTTCTTTCTGCTCAGCAAGCATCTGATCGAATATAGGAACTATCCAGTCCTCAAACTTGCAGTAGTTGTCGTTGGGAACAATCAGGTTGCCAATGCGGTTGAGCCCATTTGTGCGCAGTTCTTTGCCTTTCATGCTAAAGCTGCCCAGATACGTCGACCCCAAGCACTTTATAAAGTCCTCTTCAATGCCGCCAGCAGAAGAGACAAGCACATCCACATGCTTGTTCTTCACGAGATACTTTATGGTCTCACGAATACCGCTGGAGACGAGGTTGGATGTGTATCCTAGAAAGATCTTGCACTTTACGTTTGCGCGGTACTCTGGCTGTCGGTCTTCCTCGGCGTCAAGGTCGGTTACCGGCTCATCTGACAGCCTCCACGCACGCATATGATTGATAATCTCAACCGCACGACCAAAATGTGAAGCCTGGAACCCGGTAGACATGTAGGAATCGAGGAGCGCGCTATAATCCACGCCATTCTCAAAGTCATAGCCCTTGATGATCTTTGAACCTTCAGGTGAAAAGTTAGACTTTACAAGAACAGCCGCAGTGGCCATATCAGGGGCAGAGACATTCTTTGTGGCAGAATCTGAATTGTGAGCCGACATTTCAAAGTTCCTTCCGGGCTTGATGCAAAGAAGAGTGATGGAAGCAAAAAAAAGCTATATACTAATGGTACTGAGCAAGAGAAGAGCGGCAAGGAGCCAAAAACACCAGCAATCCCTTTTTTCTAGTCCCCAAGATCTGTGACAGATCAGATAGCGAGGTGATTAAATTAATAGCGTGCTCTGTTTTTCAAGGGAATATGCCAATTTTTTGATGCTGTTGCTTCAAAATTCAACGTGAATTTTGTGGATTCTCCAGCCAAATGCCGATGAGATTGAGGTGTACTGCATACTGCTTTGAATCTTTCCTTCCTTTCCCATATCAGAAATTATATTTCTTTTTAAAATCGTTTAAAGGCACGTATTGGTAGTTTAGTGTTCGGCGCACCTGTCTATCGATTCAGCTACTCCCCACCGAATTGAGAAGACTCGTGCGCATCTTTAGCGCATCCAAAAGGAGAGACACTTGGTTGGAAAAGAGATAGATTCAGGCCGCATCCATCAGCAACAACCCGCATCCATCACAATTCTAACCAGGCTAGACACAACAGCAGATAGCAAAACTAAACTAAATTCTACATGAATTGCGAATCTTTTTTCCTTGGCAAATGGAAATGATGCAAATGTGCGACATCTACAAACTATAGGACGCGTAACTAGGAAACAATGGGTGCATACAAGTATCTCGAGGAGCTCACCAAGAAGAAGCAGTCGGATGTCATGCGCTTCCTTCTGCGCGTTCGCTGCTGGGAGTACAGGTAAGGTGTCTTGATCAACGACAGCGTCGCTTGATGCATGAATTCTCTGTATTTGTAGGGAGGGTTAATCAGGGTCTCGGTGCCATTGCTAGGTAACTTGGGCTTGGTGTAGCTGCGATATGTTTAGTGTCCTGAACACGGAGCTGCGGCTACATCAAAATTTGCGAGCACAGTGTCCACAAAACCTTGAGCAGCGCAGAGATGTACTGCTGGAGCTCTTTTTTAGACCCGCTGCATTTTACCAACTATGTCGTTCTAACTGAACTGGCGTAGTTGAGGCGCTTATACTGGCCCTTGTTCCGATGACTACTCTTCGCGTTTGGCATTGATGGCTTTGTTAACATTGAACCAGGAGCAATGTCTCTCTATCTGTCCATGTTTTCTTTTGCACCAATTTGTATGTGATATTATGGGGTTGATGACGCTAGGCAGCTGAATGCTATTCATCGTGCCTCGCGCCCGTCGCGTCCTGACAAGGCCCGTCGTCTGGGATACAAGGCCAAGCAGGGCTACGTTGTCTACCGCATTCGCATCCGCCGTGGTAACCGCAAGCGCCCCAACCCCAAGGGTCAGGTCTACGGTAAGCCCGTGCACCAGGGTATTAACGAGCTCAAGCTGCAGAAGTCGAAGCGCGCCGTTGCCGAGCAGCGTGTCGGCAAGCGCTGCGCTAACCTGCGTGTGCTGAACTCGTACTGGGTCAACCAGGACTCGACCTTCAAGTTCTACGAGGTCATTCTTGTCGATCCATCGCACAAGGGCATCCGCCGCGACCCTCGCATCAACTGGATCGCAAAGGCTGTCCAGAAGCGTCGCGAGGCCCGCGGACTCACCTCGGCTGGCCGCAAGAGCCGCGGCATTGCCAAGGGTCATCTCTACAACAACACCCGTGGTGGAGGTCGCTACCACAACTGGAAGCGCAACAACACCCTGTCGCTGCCTCGCTACCGCTAAGCGTAGCATTCTCAGGCGTGCGTGGGTGCTCCTTGACAGCATGCAAAAACTCCGTTCGTTGTTTCTATGTTGTCGATTGTGCTAGTTTTCTTTTTTCTCGCATCTGTGCTGTCTTGAATAAAACACGACCCTGCTATAAAACGCAGCAGCAGCAGCAGCAGCAGCACTTACGGGCTTCATGCTTGGGCTGCTCATGATTTGAGATCAGAGCAACAATCAAAAGCATGCTGAAAAATTTAATGTAAACAGAACAACATGGGCAGGGTTTTTATTTGGCGTCAACCTTTCCCTCCGCTGTTCTCTCACTTCCGCTTCTGCACTCTTAACGCGAAAAGCTATTTATTTGGTTTATTTATTTATTTATTTATTTACCGTTTGTTTTGCGTCCTTTGAGTGACGAGGCGACCGAATTGGCTATTAGAATATACCAACAAGAGCAAACGCAGCATGTCTGGACAAGGCTGGGACGCAGGCAAGGTGTACACACGCAACGTGCACAAGGGCGAGGAGGTCAAGAACGACCGCTCGAAGCTCCAACAGACACTGTATGACTTTATCCAAAACTTCCGCGATGACAGTGTGTTTGTGTACCGCGACCAGCTGCGTCAGAATCTGGCGATAGGCGATAGCGTACTGAATGTCAACCTGCAGGACGTGGCGAGCTTTGACGAGTCGCTATCGCAGCAGCTTGTCAGCCATCCGTCGGATATTTTGCCTCTGTTTGAACTGGCAGCACGCAACAGCGCACGCAGGATTGTTGCACCTGGCTCGGAGGGTCTGCAGGAAGTGCCAGAGATACAGGTCACGCTGCGTTCCAACACAAACATCGTCAACATCCGCGAACTGGGCTCTAGCCACATATCCAAGCTGGTCTGTGTGTCTGGAATCGTGATTGGTGCGTCGTCCTTGGCTTCGAAGGCGACATCGGTTCTCCTGCAGTGCCGCAGCTGCCGCCACACAAAGCTGATGCCCGTGGGAGGTGGGTTTTCGGGAGTGCAGATTCCCAGAGTGTGCGACCGCGAGCAGGTTGCTAACAGCGAAAGGTGCCCGCTGGATCCGTTTGAAATAATGACGGACAAGTGTACCTTTGTTGACCAGCAGACGCTCAAGGTGCAGGAGGCGCCGGATCTGATTCCTGTGGGCGAGCTGCCTCGCCACATAGCAATGAGCGCCGACCGGAACCTAACCAACAAAGTGTTCCCAGGCTCGCGCGTTACGATCACAGGCATCTTCACTGTCTACCAGAGCAGGAACATGAAGGGCTCGAACGCTGTGGCCATCCGCCAGCCCTATCTTCGGGTTGTTGGGATTGAGATCAACAAGAGCGGCAATAGCTTCACCAAGCGCGTGTTCACTCCGGCCGAGGAGCACGAGTTTGTGGCGCTGTCGCGCAGTCCAGACATATACAACAAGTTCTCCAGCAGCATTGCGCCGTCGATCTATGGAAACGAGGATATCAAGAAGGCGGTTTCATGTCTTCTGTTTGGCGGGTCAAAGAAGGCGCTTCCCGACGGCATGCGTCTCCGCGGAGACATCAATGTGCTGCTTCTTGGCGACCCTGGTACGGCCAAGAGCCAGCTGCTGAAGTTTGTTGAAAAGGTGTCACCCATCTCAATATACACGTCAGGCAAAGGAAGCAGCGCGGCTGGGCTGACAGCGTCGGTAATCAAGGATCCAGCATCGCGCGAGTTCTATCTTGAGGGCGGCGCAATGGTACTGGCCGATGGAGGCGTGGTATGCATTGACGAGTTTGACAAGATGCGCGATGAGGACCGCGTTGCAATCCACGAAGCGATGGAGCAGCAGACCATTTCGATTGCCAAGGCCGGAATCACCACGATTCTCAATGCGCGCTCTTCCGTGCTTGCTGCAGCCAACCCTCTTTTCGGGCGCTATGACGACACAAAGGCGCCGGGCGAGAACATCGACTTCCAGACCACAATTCTGTCGCGTTTTGACATGATTTTCATTGTAAAGGACGAGCACAACGAGCAGCGCGACCAAACCATTGCGCGCCACGTCATGCAGGTGCATGCTACGCGCGCTGCGGTGGAGGTCGAGGGTGGCGAGCTGGATCTGGAAACCATGCGCCGCTACATTGCCTACTGTAAGGAGCGGTGTGCGCCTCGTCTGTCTGCTGAGGCGGCGGAGAAGCTGAGCAGCTTCTTTGTTGCCATGCGCGCGCAGCTGTGGAACATGGAGCGCGATTCGACGGAGCGCTCGGTCATTCCAATCACCGTCCGCCAGCTTGAGGCCGTTGTGCGCATCACCGAGTCGCTTGCCAAGATGACGCTGGCGCCTGTGGCTAACATTGAGCACGTGGATGAGGCGATTCGTCTCTTCCGCATGTCAACCATGGATGCTGTACAGAGCGGCCAGGGCGACGGCTCCACGCGGTCGGATCTGTCTGCCGAGATGCGCCGGGTCGAGCAAGAGATCCGCCGCCGTCTTCCCATCGGCTCGCAGGTGTCCGTGCGTGCCATCAAGAACGACTTTACCGCTCAGGGCTTCTCCGCCCACTCAGTCGACAGGGCGCTGTACCTGCTTGTTCGCCAGGAGACGCTGCAGTTCAAGAGCCAGAGAATGCTTATTCAGCGCGTTGGGGCCTAGCTCCAGCCGCGTACTCCTCTTTCTTCCTTGCTTTTCTTTTGCCATCTCGTTTTCTCTTTCTGTTTTTCTGCAATAGCATGTGCTGACCTGGCCGATTCGGCCATGCTTGTCTGCCTTTCCACCGATTCCCGCAAACCCCGCCAATTTCTGGGCTCTTACTCCACGTGCCTATGTTTGCTGAAACACATGATGGGTCTACTGTGCCACTCGTTGATCCCTTTGCAATCACCCATGCGCCAGGTGCC
>JANBOK010000082.1:0-33478 GCA_027595805.1 Coemansia sp. Benny D160-2 | reverse complement strand
TTACAGCCGATTAAAGTAGAGGGAAGACCATGGCACCACATATCAATGGACTTCATAACTCACTTACCTCTGTCTGAAGAGAGATACACAGCCATCTTTGTTGTTGTTGATTGTATGTCCAAAATGATGCACTGTTTCCCAACAACTGACACTGTATCTGCGGAAGGCACTGCCAAGCTGTTCTATGATGGGGTGTTCAAGTTCCATGGGTTTCCCAAGACCATTGTATCTGACAGGGACCCTCGTTTTACATCTGATTTCTGGAGATCACTCATGAAGCTTGCAGGCTCACAGCTTCGGATGAGTTCAGCAAAACATGCAAAGACAGATGGACAATCAGAGGTGGTAAACAGAACATTAGAAGGTATACTGCGAACATTTTCAGCAGGCAAGGAGAACAAGTAGCAAATATCTGACAGCTGCAGAATTTGCCTACAACAGCAGCCCAAGTACAACAACAAAGTACATCACATTAGGAGTGTAGAATAATTCTTTAAAGTCGTCAAAGAAAACACTTTTTTATGTGGTGAGATAGATAAAATCTATACCTTTAAAAATTAGTGCTGCATCACTTATGTCAAGCCACTATAACTCATACATGAGTAATCACAATTATTAAAAATTTAAACATTTATTGTATTTAATAGTTTACACACTAGCTGTCTTCATCATTTTATCCTTATTATTGCTTGTGGAGTAGTAAAACAGGTAGAGAATAAAGTAATTGATTGTAAGATTGTAATTTCAACAGTTTAAAACATTCTTTGAATATGTGCTGTAATTAAACACCTCGATGCTGCACCTAGGGCACTAGTTTTTCTTTAGTAATTTTATACAATGTTAAGCAAAACATCTTTTCAAGTCTTCAAGAATCCCTTATTCTTGTGAAAGCAGTCAGCAGAATTACCAATTTAATAACTTTTTTTTAATAATCCTGTATTTATAATTGCTGGGCTTTTTGGTATTGTCACTGTCAATTTTGGTGCTGATCTAATAAATATTGGCTAACTAACTGCTTACTTGTGATGCTATTGCTTCAAGTTTCTACATGTAAGTTTAAACCTTGAGACTAGTGAATATACAATGCAGTTATTTTGACAAGAAGCAGTTATAGATATTTTACTTTATATGAATATCAGCATAAATAATAGTAGAGCTCGCATGCAATGTGTAGCAGTAATTATTTTGATAAGCTGAATTGCTTATATCTTTTATCAACCTGTTCATGATTCTCCGCCCGGAACATTTCTTAAGTTTTATTTTTATCTTTAACAGTTTTAAGTTTAACTATAATTATAATATCTAGCTTATAAACAATACAGAAACTTTTATATCCTGTAAAATGGCAAGCCAACAGTTTATTCCGTATAGTGAAGATGCCGAGCTGTTTGCTCAGTACAAAATGTTTAAGTAAGAATAAAAACATATATTATATGCGCATTGTATTCTAAAGATAAATCATTCTATGGAAACCCATCGCCATATTTACTAGAATAACACTTTTTTATCTTTACCTGTAGTACAATGCAAATGATGCTTGTTGCCGCTGGGTTTATGGTGACAATTTATTTCATACTCCGTGTTATTGATTCGATAGGGGATTTATGGATCCGAAGGCCTGTAGAGGTAAGTCACAAACAACCAACTGTATCTCTTTGTCATCTGTTACCTATATTGCTACACATGGTTAATACTAACAGCTGCTAGATGCTTACTATTGGTTCTAGATTACAAGTTTTGGAGCAAATCAAGGATTTTGGGCAAGTAAGTAAGCATGAAAACATAGATAGAATGTCAGCTTATACATATTTTTGTGTGGACTAACTCTTTGATATGTTTTATGTAGTTGTTACTGGATGCACCGACGGTATTGGAATGGAGCTGGCCTTGCAACTGGGCGAGCATGGTTATAATTTAGTATTGCTTTCACGTACTCAGAGCAAGTTGGACAAGGTTCAGGAAAGAATTGGTAAGTATTGGCTTATACACGAGCTAGTTATTATTATATCTTATTGACAATACAAGCTGTCCAGTTTGGAATATATCACTAATACTCTGAGTGAATACTCGGCATAGAGAAAATGGGAGTCAGTGTAATCACCTATGCAGTTGATTTCAGCTGCGCATCTGAAAAGGATTGGAATCATATTAGGTTAATGTTGGAGACAAAGGATGTGGGCATTCTGGTCAACAATGTCGGAATGTGCCATCCTATTACATCAACGTTTATGGAAGAATCTCCGCAACTGTGCGACCAGATGGTGGAAGTGAATGTTACAACCATGATGAATTTGACTCGCATAGTTGTGCCAAAAATGCGTAAGAATTCCAATGGGTTGATCCTCAACATTGGATCATGGACATGTGCAATGGGTATGCCATTCCTGCCAGTATATGCTGGGACGAAAGGATTTGTGAAGACCTTTTCGCAAGCACTTGGGTATGAACTGAATCCGGAGGGAATTACAGTAGAGCACATATTTAGTCTCTGGGTTTCATCCAAAATGTCTGGGTATAAAACAGCAAGCATATCAATTCCATCGCCACAAGTTTATGCAAAGCATGTTCTTTCGCATATCGGACTAAAGTGTGGAAGCCTTGAGGCATACTCGAGTGTGCCGTATCCTCCACACAGCTATCTGGGCTTTGTTGCAACAGTGATGTGGGATCTAAGAATAACGCCGCCAATTATTTACAGTAAGTTGCTAGTTTTGTAAAAGAATGATGGCTCTTGGATGATTACATTATATGCCATGTATGGTGCATGGACAATATTGAACTAAACAAACAACCATGTCCAAAACTCCACATTTGTAGGCATTGCAAACAATTTGTACAAGCTAGCGGGAAAGCGGCGTCAGCAAAGACGCGAAGACAGCGTGGCAAAGAACAAATAGTTTATCTTCTCCTTTCAACCTGGGTTTTCCTGTTAGCTTTTGCTTTGCTATTTTTATAAGTAGAAATGCAGTAGTGGAGTCTAATTAGCAATATGAGCAGTTCAAACAGTAAAGCTAGCCAAAAGAATGTAATCAATGTAATGGTTATGAGCAAAGGAGCCTCGGGATGCTGCTGGTGTTGTGGTTGTTCTAGTGTACGTATCCTGCCTCCTCAAGTTCCTTGGCATACCCAATGTATGCCTTTTTGAAAATGACACCACAGTAGATGCCTTTGTCAGCCACACATATGCAGGATATCCCCAGTCTGCCAAGCAGGCTTGCCACAAGCTCTATTGGCGTGTTTGGCGAGATGGTCAGAGGAGTCTGGTCGACAAATGGAGTAAAGTCGTTTGGTCTGTCCTGGAAGTAGGGGATGGTAACATTGTTATGCATTAGCTGTGGCGACATCTTGTTTGCAGCCTGCGTGTTGCCGCTGCTGTTGCTGCTGCCGCTGCAAGATGTGTTGTTGCTGTCTTCTGAATGGGTGTCGCTACCATTCAAGCGTGCGGTATGGCCATTTGACTGATATGCGTGAGAGCTATTTTCAGCATTGTCGGGGGTTGTAGAAGAAGCAGGTAAAAGTGATTCCGCACGCGATCCATCGGCTTGTCGAGTGGTAAATAGCAGTCTTAATTTGTCGCGTAGACCAAAGAACATAGTCGCATGGTCTTGAGAATCGTCTGCACTGGCCTCGACAGCAGCGTTGTCCCTTTTCTGGATATTTCTTCTAGCCTTTGCATATGCTATTGGCATTCGGTAGTGCGGAATGGAGGCGGGATTGTGAGCGATGTAGTCTGCCTGCCACAGCGGGTTGTTGAAGAAGCAAACGGTGGTGGGATTAAGGCTGTGGCAGCGCGAAATAGCAAAGTCCAGCTCAGTGCATGCTATCCATCCTTGAAGATGGCCACGAGCACTGACAACAGGAAAGCCACCGTCGGATAAACCGCGCTCCGCAATGCGCGAGAGCCTGGCCGATAGCAGAACCAGAGTGTTTTCGTTTTCAAAATCCACACAGATCGTTTCAAGATCAGTCTGCATGAGCTCGGCCGCAGTGCGGCGCGTGTGGATGTACTGTGTCTTTGTGTCAAAGTAGGGGTGGCCAGCATGTTCGATTAGCAGTTCGTATATCCCACTTGGAGTAAAGTACTCTGACACCCAACGCGCAGTCATGACTCCAACAAGCACGGGTAGCGTATATATGAGATTTCCAGTGAGCTCCATCAGAATTGCCACCACGGCAATAGTTGTGTGAGTTGTGCCAGTCAGCGTTGCACCAGCACCAACAAGGGCATATATGCCTGGAATGACACAGCGTGAGTCGGCGGGACACTGTGCAAAAACAGAGCTGCCGGCATTGGCGCGCGTCAGATATTCCATGTAAGACCCAACGATCCGACCGAAAATAGCCCCGACAGACATGCTGGGAAGCACCAGGCCCGAAGGAACCTTTATACCAAACGTAACAGCCGCAAAGAAGGCGCGGTTAAGCAGTGCAAAGGTGAGTAGCGATATAAGCGGCAAGTAGTCTGAAAGTTGGCTCCCTGAAACACAAAGGAACTCCTCGATGCCGTCATTGTCGCTGGCATATGGGCGGCGGGGATCCTTGGCAGGACATTCCTGGAAGAGCGACCCAACCAACTCTCCCAAGCCGATGCGCGTAAACGGGTTGCCAAAGCTGCAATAAAGAGTCAGCATAGTAATAGCGATAACCTCGATAATAGAGTAGCGGCCGAGACGAGTGTTCTTGCGCAGGCGGTTTACAGCCATGTTCACACGACAGAACAGCGCACCATAGAGCCCACCAAACACGCCGATGATAACAAACGCAAGCATCTCAAACCAGTGGTAGTCCATGTCGTAGGTTGTTTGGAACAGAACAAGCTTGCCGGTGCCAAACGGGTCGTATGCCTTGAGAACGATAGCGGCAACAAGCGCGCACGCAAGACTGCGTAGCATGGTCTTGTTTGGGAAAAAGTACGACACTTCTTCCAGCGAAAAGAGCACGCCGCCGATGGGTGCGCCAAAGGCCACGCTAACACCGGCAGCAGCGGCAGCAGATATAATCTCGCGCTTTTTAGCCTCGTTCTTGTAGTACTTGTCAAAGATGCGTGTAGAGATGTTGCCAAGGGACGCTGCTATCTGAACCATCGGCCCCTCCTTGCCTGTGATTATCCCCGAGGCGCAGCAGAGAATAAGCCCAAACGTCTTGACAAAAAGAATGCGCACGCCAAGGAAGCCGTGTATTACAAATCCAGCAAGGATGGACTTTACCTCTGGGAGACCCGACCCAGCACCATAGTACGCAAGCTTTACTGTTGGCGACACCTTTGTTTCGACTGACGAAGAGGCGCCGTGGTTAGCAACCGTAACCCTTGTTGCAGACTTT
The DNA here is from genome assembly GCA_027595805.1 of Coemansia sp. Benny D160-2. Classification (NCBI taxonomy): domain Eukaryota; kingdom Fungi; phylum Kickxellomycota; class Kickxellomycetes; order Kickxellales; family Kickxellaceae; genus Coemansia; species Coemansia sp. Benny D160-2. The sequence continues at coordinate 28,156 of JANBOK010000082.1, read as the reverse complement.
ACAACCATCACCGCTGCCACAAGCGTGTAGAAGGTGCCAAAGCAGATGTATATGAAAACCCGTGGCAAAACGTGTGGCTCCCAGGTATGCCAGTACTCGCAGCTGACTGCGCTCTCTCGGCAGCACATTGTCTTTGATAGGCGCCAGTCTGCGCGGCAGTAGCCAGTCTTCCAGCCTGCAAGGAACTCTGACCACTCTGAGATAAAGCCGGCAAAAAGCCCACAAAGAATGCCCACGAGGACAACAAGCACCCAGCCCTGGATTGGATCCCATATGTGGTTCAACCACCACCCCTTTGTTCCGGCAGCGGCCCGAAGCGCACGCAGTCGTGCTTGCTCGCGAATGTCATCGTGGAGCCAGTCGATTGTTGTGTAGGAGCTATACCAAGCACGGTTGCCCTTGCCCTTTGGTTTTCTGCCTCTGTGTGCGGTGTTTACCATTGCTTCGCTGTCGTAGAGCATTGATCTGACACGAGGAATAAGCCATGTCGTCAGTGCTTCATCTTCGGCATGAAGCTTTGGAAACGGAACCTGGTTATCTGAAGGTCTGTCGCTGCCGTGCTGGGAACGGGTACGGGGCAGCCTTGTGCTGTCTGGAGTGTTGTCGTGGCTGCTGCTAGTCTCTGCGTGGATTATGCCGACAGAGCGCCGCAGATTAGCAGTAGACGTGGCGGCCTTTGGCTTTGGGCTATCCATACGAGTAATAAAAATATATGCTATATATCCCGCAAAATGAAGAACAAGAACAAGAACAAGAACAACGCCAATGTCAGAAAAACGCCGCAAAAGTGCTTGCTGTCTCTTTACACAGAAACAAGAGCCAGTTGTGTTTCCGAGTATGGGGGTGCAGTGCTATGCCTGGGTCCCTTTATCAGGCTATTCCTAGGAAAACAACAAAAAGAAAGAAAAAAGAGAAAAGTAGATGATAAAAAGAGAGAAAACAACTGAAGAAACACGCATGTGGAGCCGTGTGGGCTGGCTGGGGGAAGAAGGCGGATGTTGGAAGGCGGAAAGGACTGGGATGAAAAGAAAGAATGGACAAAGAAAAGAGGAAAGAGGAAAGAGAAGAAGGATAATTCCGAGAAAAAAAAAGTACCTTTCGACGCGGGCTGTGCTTGTTTGCTGGTTCGGCTGCCGAAAGCAGAAATCACAGCTTGTGGCGCGCATGACGTATTGGCGCATCGTCAGTCACGCAGCTCTTGGGTCAACAAGATCTTCTCTCTTCAAAGCACGGAGTCACATAAATGGCACGTGCCTACCGCTTTGAACGGAGAACGAGGAGGAGACATGTATTCTCCATCCGGAAAAAAGGAGCAGCAAGTAGACTGTTTAAATATCGCAATTCTATCAAAAGAAAAAGTGTTGGAAGAGGTACAAGGAAAGCAAAACCCCTCCCATGAAACTTGCCCTACAGTAGGGCCGAAGACGGAAAATAAAGGTAAACTGTTTGTAAATTCAACAACATCCATGTTTATTTTCGTTCTGTCCTTTAAAGGTATAAAACAGAGCTTGGGTGCATGCTCATAACAAATAGCTTCTTATTCCGAAAGCCAGTGGTCATTTACTAGTAGCTTGGACGACGGCCATGTGGTAGTTGCAAAGTGTCTATGACGCAGAGGTTGTGCAAGTGTACATTCTTTTGCATTATGCGGTCGCGATTGAATACCACAGATACACGCGTGTGTATCAGTCGGCGCGCCACATGTCTACCAAGACATATGCACAAAATGAAAAATGGTAAAAGCGATGGTTACATGTCACTGCATATATTTGTCAGCTATCTTTAAATGCCAATGCTGCAGAGTCATTACACTCGCCTCTTTGCTCTGGTTGCCAGAAAGAAAAACTAAAGAAATAAAGAAGGGGCTATAAAACGGCAACATCAGGATCCCATGTAAAGTAGAGAATCATAGACACCGCCACGCTGGCGATTGTTGTGTCTCCTGCCACCGCCTGTTATATCGCCCTGTTCTTTGTAGGACACATAGCGCGAAGCAGATACAGCTCCCGCCGCATCAGCCGCATGGCCTATCTGGTTCTCAGGTGTGGTCTGGGGCTCTTCCAACATTTCCGCTGTACTCCTGGTTCGCTGGGGCGTGCTCTCCAAACCCATCATACTATCTGCTGTGTCGTGGTATTCTCTCTGAGCAATTAGGGATTTTAGCTCAATGTTATTGCGCTGTGCTGCGGCAATGTTATTCGGCGATAGAATGGTCTGCGGCGGTGGCTCAAGGCTGGCGGGCCGCATAGCCTTGGGCGTTCCAAAAGCGCCGGTGTTGTGGCGACGCCGATGTGGTCTGCCGCCACCCTCGACATCGCCGTATGTTCGATCAGCAATGTATTTTGGAATGTCTCCCATCTTCTCTCCGGTCTGCGATTTTGGTGTTGTCATGGCACTGCTGTTTGCGGGAGAAACATGTGCCTCTGGTGGGGAATTGGGCGTCTTAGCGGAACCAAAGTTAAGAGCTGGGGGTGCCTGGGTGTGCAGCAAAACGCTTGTTTTCACTCGTCTGTCATGCTTGGCTGATAGCATGGCGCTTGGCGACTCTAAAAGCGCGCTGTTGTCGATATCCATACCAATGCTGTCCATCCGATCGGAATCCAATCTGTTGTGCCTGCTTCTACGTGGGGTAATCTGATCTGAAGGAGAAAGAACATTGTCGTCGCTCCGTTGACGTTTAGCAGAAGCATGCTGGGACGGTGACATTTCAATATCGCTTTCGTCCGAAGCCGAGTAGTCTCCGTCCAGCGGTAGCATATCTATGCTGGCAAGCTTGGGCGATTCCGCCATACGCGTATAAGCTGCAGATTCAGACTGCTGCTGTGAAGCCTTGTTTTCATGTGAATCTGAACCAACGCTGTGTTGCGAGAGTGGTGCTAAGGGGCTACCAGGTGCTTTCTTTGACCTGTTCGATATCGAGTTATATGCGTGCGCTTGTGCTACTCGCTCTGACGGCGACTGGCAAACATCAACATCCCTGGTGCTTAGATTCAACACGGAAGAGTTTGCACGCGGTGAGAAGGGATCAAGAAGCATAAGTTCTGCATCTCCTACTACATGGCTTTCGTCCGTCGTCTCCAGTTGTAGGCTTGGTAGATCAGTAGAGACAACCCGGTTTGGGGTATTGAAGAATCCATAGGGCATGTTTCCGGCCTGGCGGATACTTGTATAGAAATCAAGTGTCGGTGGTTCCAAGAAATCCAGCACAGCAGTCAGATACACGCAGAGCTGAGCGCAAAAGCTGTGTGGCGAGCAGTGTTGGTACATGGCCTCTGCATTCTTAACAGCCGTTCGAGAGTTCCCAAGCCCTTTGGTTAGCTCACGTATGGTCATCCATTTCGCATCAAAGCTCTCGATATCCTCTTTGTTGCGAACGTTCCATAGCACCGAGAGCTGCTCGTTAGAATATCTCGTGCTCGGTTCAAACAATTTTGATACAGAAGCTACGTCTTTCAGGGCCCAGTCACCAAACTCGTAGGCAGCCAGCCCTAGCTGTACATAGAGGTTAATTAGAAGCGTGTACCACTGCGGCCCTACTGCTACTATTGCATCAGGGTCAGCATTGCTACGCTGCAGCTGCGCTGCCTGGGCCGATAGCATAAGAAATAGCTGTACAACCTCCCATGGTCGATGCTTTGGTCGAATAAGTGTCCACAAGTAGCTGGCTCCCAAAGAGTCAAGTTTTGTATCGCAGGAGGCCAAGGACAGATCACGCATTCTACTGCACGCTTCATCGTCAACTAGGCTGTTTATGCGGCTGCGAAATGGTCGAAGGAAGCCAGTGTCCTTGGATGGCGCAAACAGGTCAGAGAAAAGGACGCATAACAGTTTATAAATCATGTATCTGATCCGAATATTGCCTGTCCAACCGTCCTCTTTATCGTCTACTGAGAGCAAGTCAATTACAGAAATAGTCCTCTGGATCTTGGAGTATAGATCGCAAAGCTCACTGAAAACACTGGCAAACTCGCCAGAATATTCGGTGGCCAGCGGCTGATCCATGGAATCATCCGGTCTTTCGCTAGCCCTGCGCTCGTCGAGACGGCCAAGCCTCACTCGTAGCCTGAGCGCTTTTAGGATGTCCCGTGACGAATGCTCGCGAAATGAATCCAGCAACATATGACAAGCAAATGTCTCGACGCGAATTCTCTTTTGTACGGGCTCCATTCTGATGATGCTGATACGCGAGGAAGATGCAAACAAAAAAGGATAGATATGGAATGCAAGCGAGTATAAGAAGACGGCTAGCCAAGCACCAGCTCTGGAAACATACAGGTAAAGGGTATAGTTTAGTTGCAAAAAGCAGCACAAGGTAAAAAATGTAAATAAATAGACAAGCAAACAAAATATACAAATGGAAGGAAGGAGCAAGAAAAGCAAGAAGGAAAAGCGCGATCCCATCCGTTCCACACGAGGACTTTCTTGCACAAAAATAACGGGCGGCTGGGATCAACAGCAGTGCTGCAAGAGCCGGATCCTGCGCATGCCATTGGCCCACAGCACAGCTTTCAGACACAATCAATCAGTCGTCATTGTTCTCTTGTTCTTCTTGCTGGATCCTAATTGCCATTTCGCGTTCGTTGTCCAGGAAGGCACGCATGGATGGATCTATCGAATCGCGCAGCTTTTCCGGACGGAGCTCGTCGGGTATAGGCCTTCCCTGAGCTTCAAAGGCCTCTCTTGCCTCCACTGCGTGCTTCTGGTACTCGCGCATGTCCTCGTCGTAGAGGTCCCACACACAGAATTCGCATCCGGACATGCAGCAGTCATCGTTGTTGGGCGGCTCGGGCTTTGGTGGCAGCATCTTCATCATCTTGTCTGGATCCAGCGCCTTTCTCTGCAAAGGCTGTGTAGAGAACCGTCGCGGTCTAGTCCAACGCCGCTGAGAAGAGACCATTCGCAGATATACGCAATCTAAAGCCCCTGCGCCTGACAGGGCAAGCGATGCAGCCAAACATGGCCGACAAGCAGCTATCCAAGGAAGCGCTGGGCCCATCTGAGGAAAAGGTAGCAACAATTTATTCGGGTGTCGGCGTACAATCTATGTCTTGCCTCTTTCGTTCGCGTATATACAAAAAGCCGATATCCCAAAAAGATATTAAAAGCAAACACGTCGTGTTAAAAGAAGAGGTTATGCGCTCAGTCACAGAAAGATAAGGAGAGAAGAGCAAAGAAAAAAAACAGGCGTCAGAAGCACCCACTTCCCCAACTTTGCCACGCCATCGCTTGGCAGACCAAGCTGCGCCAAGAAGCACGTGTCTTCTGGTGATGTCAGAAGCCGCGCACTCTTCAGCCTCCAGGCGCATGCGTTGCTTTGAAAGAGCCTTTTTTGCGCTAAAAAAGGAACAAGCGGGCGCAATACTGCCATTCAAGCCTTTTAAGTTGAAGGGCCGCCATGCCATGCCATTCCATGTCATGCCATGCTTCTCTTTTCTCTTCCTCTAGTCCAGCGCCTTTGAGTTTGTTCTATACTTTTCAACGATCTCCAAGCACTGTTTTGCAAACAGCCCTTTGCTATACTTTCCAGCCTCAGATGGCCTATATTACAGCGGGTGCCACACTTTCTGGCCATCTATCATTTCACCATGAAGCAGCAGCCCTTGCTAGACGCGCTATCACAAAGGATGACGTTGGCCATGCCTTGACGCCAACCCAGGACCAAAAGTACATTCTGATAGCCATCTGCGCGTATGCGCTAGGAATACTGGTTCTGTGGCACATACCCTATGTCAACATCATACTCCTGCCGTTCAAGCTGGTAACAGTTGCTCTGCACGAGTTCTGCCATGCGGCGGCTGGACTCTGCACTGGCGCCAGAATAACTTCCATCACAATAGATCCTGGCGAAGGCGGCCAGACTCTAATGTCCGGCGGCAAATGGTGCTGTGTGATGCCTGCTGGATATCTGGGAAGCTCACTATTAGGCGCGCTGATGGTTTTCGCTGGATTCAACGTGCTGGCGTCAAAGATTGTTTCGGTGATCATTGGCGTGTGCCTTCTCGCAACCCTATTTTGGGCGAAAAACTGGCTGACTCGAGGCATAACTGTGCTTTTTGTCGGGCTCATCGTTGGACTTTGGTTTACACCGCACGGGATTGGGCTCCGATACGTGGTGCTCTTCATGGGCGTAATGTCTTCTCTTTACTGCCTGTGGGACATTGTTGATGATACCGTGCGCCGCAAGGTCAACGAAAGCGATGCCACAAAGTTTGCAAAAAAAACCCACTGCAGCTCACGGCTCTGTGGGCTCTCCTGGCTCTTTCTGTCGCTTGTGTTCCTCATTGGCGCTATTCTGCTAGGATTGGCCTTCCTCAAAGATGATCCGTCCCTGCCCAGCAATAACTAAAACGCTTACTGCATTTTTAAGAGTGAAGGTAAAGGTTTTCAGCATGCCACTTTATTTAAACAAAAGAAAATAAATAAAAACCAAAAAAAAAACAGTTTTCTTTCCTTCCCTTTCTTCTGGTTGATGCCCAGCACCACATTATTATTTAACTTTCAATTACGCTAGTTTTAATTGACTGGAATCCGCAAGGCTCTATCTTCAAGTTCTCATTCTATTATTGTGGCTACGCTAATTATCGTCAAGGTCTTTTGCTACTAGTGGAAGTACTCTTCCGTTGCATGTATTTACCTTTTTCTTTCTCTTGTTCATTACAATTCCTTTTATTATTATAATCATTTGGCGTTTCGCATATAACTGAGTAAGGGACGCTAGTGCGTACGCCATGGACAACAGGGAAATCCTTGACAGCCAGCTCTTGGAGCCTGAAGTAATTGAGCAAATCAAACTAGGCAATTGGTCATCAAGTGTCTTCAACAAATTGTGAGTATATTCCTACAAGCAAATCCATTAGTGCTTTATACGCAATATGTCTGCTTGTTGAGAGTGTTTAGCGTATATAACTCATATTATCTATTGAATCAACTGCTGCAAAATATAGGACCCAGACGTTGTTTCTTAATTCGGCCAGTGAGTTTCAGCTTTGTTCGCAAATCCTTCGAGCCGTATGTACTGCTGGTTCCGATAACGATCCTGGCAACGGTGATTCATTTGGCAGGAATATCTCTCAATGGCTTGATCACTGTGACGAAACCATAAAAAACTCACTGGACTCTGCTGCTCGTCAGCAAAACGACGCGGATGTCCGTCCACGCCTCGCACTGGCGTTTGCAGAATCTATATGGACCCTGGGCGTCGAGTGGGAGTTTGACTCGGCTAGCGAAGGCGACGATCGGTGGGTGGGCGAGCAGCTTCGACACGCGGAGCTGAGAAAATCGCTGGTTAAATTGGCAAAGGGATTGATCACTCACAATGTAGTTAGCCAAGATCTTGCAAAGGAGCAGCTAGACCCAGATATTCTTGAGCAAGTTGGCACAATTCCATCTGCTCCCGCATTTACAAGAAAATACATCCGACTGAATACTGCGTTAAACTTTAAGCAAACAAAGTTCAATCTCATCAGCGAACAGAGCGAGGGTTTCTCCAAGCTTGTTACTTTGATACAGTCGTCGATGGCTGGAATTGCTCCACAGAAACTCTCCGCCGATATTCTCGAGCATGTCAACAGTAACGCTATCACACAACAGCCAATGTCAGATGCGCATGATACTGCTGTCATTCGTGCACTACGCTCATTGCCCGACATACAGCACCGTGTAGGCTGTTTGCTAATAGATATACAACGTCTAATTGGCGTGTTCAACATTGATCCCAACCGTGTGGTGGACATCATAATTGACTGTTTTATGTCTAGCGTTCGATTTTACTGGGGGTTCTACATCGCACTGCTCGATGCGTCTCCGTGGTGCAAGGGTCCAGCCGAATCGAAGAAAGTAGCGCATTTGGTTGGCTGGAAGCTCCAGTTCTATATCAACGGCCCAGAATCAGACTACAGGTACACGGATGAGCTGTCGACGGTTGCAGCGTTGCTTATCTCACACGGACTTATACGGCTTGTAGACCTATATCCAATGGTTGAGCCTGAGGATGGCGGTGCCATACGAAAGGAGTTTGAAGAGTGGCGAGAAAATATGAAAGAGATGAGTTCAAGTGGCGGCCGAAATCTTTTATCCATGATGGGTGAACTCGAAGCGATGGGTGAGAATGGTGAAGACAAGACAGTGGCTGAATCCGACAGCAAAACAACAGAGAGTGGGCGGAAAAACCAACACGCGCTGATTTGTAATAAGCTTCTTTCGGTTGGATGCATCAGCGATGCACTTGTATATCTGAAACGCTTCCCATTCTTGGCCCGAGTGCATCCTCAGATTGCCGATCTTGCCGTCCATATCATCGAGAAATCAACAGACGGGCTATATCGCACCATCGATTGCGTGAAAGCGCCCATGGCACCTCGGATCCGTATCGCAAACCCTATCTCGTTGTCTCTAGATGAGACAGACCAGCCAAGGAGTGCTTGGGGACTGCCAGACATCCGGAGTGGTCTCAAGCCATTGGATAGCAGCACACACGGCTCGACCTATGTATTAACGCCTCTTCTTAAGAAAGCTAACGAGGTGTTCTTCTACGATAACTTTTGGCTCATTGAGCGCTCACGGCAGCTACCGAAGATAAGCACAATCGGCGATGTGCCACGCGTTCTTGCGCCATGGCTTAACGTGGCATTCCTACGGCTGCACCAATATCCGAGCATACTGGCACGCTTGATTAGAATCTGCAAGCACGGGATGGTTGACTCTTCTACTTCAGAGGACGATTGGCTACGTTTTCTACGCGCTTGGATACTTCCTGCGTTTTCATTATGTAGCCCTTCAGCCGGCATGTCTAATGAGTTGTGGATGCTTATTTCTTCGCTACCGTTGGCCAAGCGCTATGGGCTGTATGACTATTGGGAGTCAGTTCTGAGCAGTGGGAAACTTGAGCTGCCTTCGTTATTATCCGGATTGTCTGTTCATAGCAATACTGCTGGAAAGAGAGACATGGCAGCCATGGGATTATCCCTTGACGATGCGTTGGATGGCTTTGACTTGGATGGCGACCTGGAAATGCAGCAGTCAGACGAAGAAGATGGCAATAGCAGCGTCTGCGGACCTTACGTTGAAATTGAATCGTTATGCCATGATGTCCGGCGCAAGGTTAGATCGGCGATGCGGCGTCTGTCAGGAGACACGGTAAAGTCCATGGGTCGCCAGCTCTGCAGCCTCTGTCACTCTGCTCCAGCGATTGCGCTCAAGGTTGTTTTGGATCAAGTGTGCTCTTACGACAATCTTGTGGATTCTGTTGTAGAGGCATTCAAGTATCTGACGCCTCTCGATTCGGATGTGATGTTCTATGTTATTCTGAAGATTCTGGATAATCCAAGCAGCAACAAGATCAAGGATGACGGCGTCAACGCAGCGCACTGGCTGCAGAGCATTTCGTCCTTTGTCTCTGCATTCAGCCATAGACATGAGAACCAGGGGCTTGGCGTGATCCTGAACTACGTGCTGAAGCGTACTGTCAGCATGATCCGCACGGAGGATGCACCACCCGTGTTTGATCTGGCAATTGTATCGGATACAATTTTAAGGTTGGCATCCATCGATGTCATGGCCAATGCAGCCGATGACCAGATTCTTGCACTGCAAGGCGGGCACTATCTACGCCTTGAAGCGTACAGCATGGTTAGTTCCTGGGTTCTGCCCCAGAATGCCACTGTTGATACAGTGGTGGCCGCAGGATCCGAGAACAGGCTGACACGGCGTTTATCAGGGTGGCTGACAGCAATGTTTGCCACCAGCGGACAAGCGCTTTCATTTGCAATGGCAATGTGCGTCCATGCGGAGAAGGTTCTGAGCATGTCGACAATGCCTTTGAGCAATGTGCTGGTTATCTATGATCGCGAGATTGAAAGAGTTTACCAGCTATTTCATCTGCTAAGTTCAAACCTGAAACCCGAGAAATACGCCAAACTCATTCCCGGGCCACACGTGCTTGTTGAAAAGTACGGCTTGAGCTGGGGGCTCGCAATACTCTGGGGCCGTCCGAGTGTGTCTGTGGTGCTGAACGGCGGTCTAAAGCAATGGGAGGAGAATGGCGAGCATGTTAAAGCTGTTATTGTCGAGCATGACACGCAGGAAGGAGCCGATGAAGAAGACGTGCCGAACGAACCGATACGCGAAGCGCCTGTTAGCGTTGCAGATACAAAACCCTCGTCAGAGCCGATTGCGGAAGATGCTGCTGTAGAAGGACAGGAGAGCCAGCCTTCTTTATCCGATTTGAAAGGTGGAGTTGACGATTCAAAAATGGATGTTGACAGTAGACCCTTGCAGCCTTCTGATTCCACAGGCAAGCCAGACTTGCCTCGTGTTGTAGCTGATTTGGAATTTGAGGCGCCTCTACTTCCACGAGACTATGTGGAGCATATTGCAAACTCGCTTCCCGCTTCTGCAAAGGATATTGGCCTTTCGCCCGAATTTGTTGCCGTATTCTGGACGTTGACGCTTTATGACATTGAGGTCCCTGTTGATCGTTACAAAAAAGACATTACTATCCAGACCAACCTTATCAAGCGTATAGAGACAATCTCCAAACAGGTCCAAAGCAGATCCAAATCCGCATCGCTTGCACAAATCAAAGCACGTGCTACACTGACAATAGACAGTCTGGAAAAGGAAATACAGGAGCAAAAGCTTCATGTTTCGCGGATCCGTAAATGGCTAATTGCCCAAAAGGATTATTGGTTTTGTTTGGCGCACGAACAGCGCAAATTGGTCACCCATGCGCTTTTACAGCACTGTATACTTCCTAGGGCTGTGCTTTCGGCGTCTGATGCGAATTTTTGTGCAAAATTTCTATGGATGATGCACTTTCCGCTGGCCACCAACAAATTCAGTTTGATGCTTGTTTACGACAGCGTATTCAGCGAAACATTGTCAACGCTGTTAGCCGCCTTCACCGAGAATGAGGCGCGTAACTATGCAAAGTTTCTGAATACATCCTTGGCCTACCTCGCTCCCCTCCACGCGTCGGAAACGAACTATAGCGAACGAGCCGTCAACCCTTGGCGTGGTCTGACTGGCTTTCAGAAGTTATGGCATTACGAACGCGGCTATTTGCCTCCAGTATCGCGTACTATTCGACAGCAAATGCCAGCAGACCCGAGGGCCGACATAGGCGACTCTAGACGAATCAAGCCTGGATCGACCATGCTTTCGTACGATGACTTCCGCATGGTTATGCGCAAGTGGCAGGTGGCGTTGACAAAGGCGTTTATTACCACATTGGATTCCGAGCGTAATGATACCGTGCGCAATGGGATCTTGGCACTCCGTGAGATGCAACGGTCTTTTCCTGCTATTTCACAGTGTGGTCGGCGTATTCTTGAAAAGGTCAACGAGATTGCTGCAAACGGGGGTGCATCACATAGCAAGGACGAGGACGCTGCAGCAGACATGCTGGACTCCAACAAGAACCTCAAGGTCATGGCTACATCGTATGGCGCATACTTGACGATGGCAAAGAAGAATTGGATTGCGGAGGCCGATTATTATCCCGCCGCATTGGTCTCGCCACATCCAAAGAGGGGGCAGAGCAGCATCAAGCATGAGAATCGAGAGACACCCAACGCAAAGCAGAATGTTGTTTCTGGCACTGGAGCAGGAGTTGGTGACCAGGAGAGTGGCAACAGTACACCGAGGCGCGACGGGCATTCTGGCACGTCTAGTACCAATCCGAGATCCGAAAGAGGCCAGCGGGGACGCCAACGGCCATCTAGTAGTCGTTCGCTCACTAACGAAGCAGTTGCGGCAGTTGCGGCAGCCACAGCAGCAGCAGCAGGCGCAGCAGGCACCGCTGCTCCATCTGCCTCTAAGGATGCTTCTTTATCCAGACCCAGATCACCAGCTGATTCCAGGCAGCAAACACTGGCTCCCTCTACGAGTGGTGGTGCTCTTGGAGCCAGGGCTGAAAGGACAGGTTCTGGTGGTAAAGACAGGTATGTGTCTAGTAAAAGCAATGCCGGGGCGACATCGGATGATAAGCATCATGGAAGCGGGTATAACCAAGATGGAAAGCGGATGCGTGAGCGTGACAGAGATGGCGGCAGTCGTGGATTTGATCGTGATAATGTACGGAATCGCCAATATGAAGCCGATCAAAGGTTCTCCCCGAGACATTCAGATCCTGACCGCCGCGAAAGCCGCTCATTGCGTGGGTCTTCTCCTGCTCAACCTAGTCGTGAGGAAAGGACTTCTGACACGGCCTCATTCAAGCGCCTTCGAGAAGACTCTGCCTCTGATAATAAGCTGGAGCCTCCACGCCAGCGTCTGGCTACGCCTTCAGCTGTTAGACGACACCAGCAGGCGTCCAGCGCACACGACACATACCCATCGTCACCCTCACCTTTGTCTGGAGCCGGTGCTAGTGCTGGAGCTGCCAATCTGAAACTTTCAAGTGAAGAGGTCGATAGAAAGAAGAAGGAGCTGCGTGCACAATTATTGAAGCAGCAGGAGGAAAAGCAGAGACAGGGTCAAAAACAGGTCTCGCAGAGTGCTGAGCAGCGATTTGATAGACCTGCGCAGGACAACCGTGGCGTGTCCAGCCGCCACAACAGTCGAGAGGGCTCGAGAGCACGCGAGCAGAATCCGTCGTTTGGCGGCAAGGAGCGCATTGACATGAAAGAGAATGGGAACAAAAAGGGAAGGCGTGGATCTACAAGGGCTGTAGAACCAACAGACGCTAGCTCTGGCCAGCAACAGAACGAACATCGAAGACTGTCTCAGCCACAGCAGCATCCTAGCGGCACTAACTCCACACCACACAGAGCGTCTGATCGCAACTCGCGCAGACAGAGCCATAGGGACCAGGCACTGCCACCCGCTAATCACCAGCATTTGAGCGATAAAAACACACAGTCTGGCGGTGAAATTGGGGGAATTAAAGGCTCGGTAAGCAGGCAACCTCGAAACGAAGCTTCGCGCGACACAGGATCTACGGTGGCTTCTGCAACTCGCAAAGTATCTAATGAGCGCAAATCCAACGAAAGCAAAAATGGTGGTGGTGGCAATGGCGGACCTCGTCGCGGGTTTCGGCGCACTAGAGGTTCGGAAATGCACAACAACAAGGATGACAACAGACGATATAGACGGTAGAAGTTGTTTATGTGTCCATAGCTAGCTTACTTTACAACTACAACCGACATGAATAAAAGACAGCGCCTAAATACATGAAATTGATTATAATTTTAGATCAGCCTAGAAAACCACTGCTGAAAGGTCTGTTTGGTTCGCACTGGCACAATCACCTGACCCAGGTTGCTCTGCTGTAATTGGATGATGGCCTTTGGCTGCATTGAAGTCACGCATGGCGCTTTGCCCACTCTTTTCACAAGGACACCAAAAAGACAAAAAGACAAGCCAATGAAAACAGCCTCCATTGCACTGCGCTTTGGCTTCTTTTTTGTCTCTGCTTTCCGTATTCTCCATCTTTTTCCACACTCTCACAATAACTATATTTTAGCCCTTTCGAATTTGCCTTCAGCATTCCTCACTAGGCCCTAACCGCCTTATTTCTGCTGTACCATACCGCTATAACACCGCTTATTCCACCTCTGCTGTTTATTATTGCAATGAAATACCTGGATATCGAGTCCTTTAGAGCGCTCAACTCGCAGCTCTCATTCCCCACAACCAGTGGCGACCGTCATGTTCTTGGGAGAATAGAAGCATACTCTTGTAAGTGAATGCTGTATACTGTATGCTCTGTTTTATAGCTCTACAAGGAGTGCAGCCATGTCCTCACCCAGCAAATCATTATCCGTATTGGAGATATTATTGCTGAATGAGGAGGAAGTAGTCACCTCACGCGTTACTAACAATATTTTTCATACGTGACATTGGCACCTCTTGTTTTGTTTTCTTGTCCTTTTTGCAATATGTCATGCGTATAGGCAAAGTTGCAGGTGCTGACAAGAAGTTGTATCGTTATCTCGAGAACAAATATCAGGAGGACCTTGAGGAGGCAAAGACCTTGTCACCCGAGCAAAGCTCGCTGACAAACATCGTTTCGCCGTTTGGGCCACTCACACAGTCAGCGTCACGAAAAACACTTTTCTACCTAATCGCAACCTTGAACGCAAGCTTTCCCGACTATGATTTTAGGTAAGTTGGTGGGGTGGATAGAGTCAATCTCTACTAATGCGATTGTTTTCCCTTTATATTCAAGGATGCATGCCATGCAGCATGTACACGTGCCATCGCAATCCTGAAACTCCCCCTTTTATATGCGCTATTGTTTGAAGGGCACGCACTCACTGGCGATGATTGTCCAGTGAGCCTTTTTTATTTGGACTTGTGCTTCTAGCCTCTCCTGTATTTTCTGTCTAATTTCGGCCTAGACTAAACGGACCAGAGCCACTTTGTTTTTGCCAATCAATATCTAAATGCTTAATCTTGTAGCTCATTGACCGCAGATCAGTTCACCAAGGAGCCAAACACAGACTTTTCTATAAAGTCAATCAACACCACACTCCTGAATGTGGGATGTCCAGCCACGCTTAGAACAAGCCGAATGTGGGACATTATTGACGATGCAATAAAGCTTGATGATTGCGAGGTCTACTCATACACACCCGAAGCAGAGTCTGATCATTATGACGAGGAGGCCCCTGTGTGGTCCTTCAACTACTTTTTCTTTAACAAGAGTCTCCGCCGCATTGTGTTCTTTACATGTCGCTGCGTGAGCAATCTTGAAGAGCTGGAGAGTCTTAGTGATCAGGAGCTGGTCTTTGGGGATCTTCAGGATGATCCTGTGGAGACAGAGTTGTATCCTACTTCTCAGCATGCACTCAGAGGCATGATGGCCATTGGAGGCGGCATAAAGTTCTAGCTCTCAATATCACTAGGAGGCTGCTACTTTTTGCCAAATACTCTGTTGTCCACACCCAGACAACACTTTCCCCAATGCGCTTAATCATTTGTCATCTTTTCTACAGCATGTTTACACCATGCTGGTTAACTTGCAGACTTCTTTTGTGAGCGCTTTGGGATCACGCCCGTCATCAAACGACGGGATTTGCCAGTTCGATTCTGGCAGGGAGTCTTTACTTTCTTTTCAATCTTTTATTATCTTTTTAACCACACGTCTTGAGATTTATTAACATTTGAATCCAGGTTTAGTCTTTACCTGAATGCTGTTACCATGGTTGTAAATGGAAGATAATTGGATTCAACAATATGCAAAGTGCGTTTATAACGCACGTGACTATAACTAGTTGCCCCATTATTTTTACCCTTTAATATTGCTTATATTGTAAATTGAATCAATACCCTTGCCTGAACATAATCAAAACACAAATGCACTTTCCCCAGACACCAAGCCTTGTATTTTCCCTTTTGTCCCTATATTTGAATCTATAAACGTTCTACTCTGAGATTGGCTCTACACGATGGATAACGACAACAGTGGTAATTACTATAAAAGGACATGGTTTTTTTTGCAAATGCTTCTTGACAACCAAACTTCCTTTTCTAATTTTCCTCATCCCTTTTTACAATATAGAGGCCGTAAAGATTACGCCGACCAGAGAATTTGATTCAAAAACAGAAGCTAAGCATGTTGCCGATATGGCTAGCGACGATTATTCCAATATGTACACACACAACACGCGTCAGAGGATATGGAACCAGGGTACGCTTTGCTTTATTTTTGTTTTATTTTTTCCTGTTTAGGAGACCAGCTGTTTGCTGTTACACGTATTGTACCCCTATCATGTTATCACTAAAACTAGTTGCTATGTCTAATATGTTTTCTGTAGATCGTATGCATGTTGCTCTTCCAAAGGACACTGAAGATATTATTGAAGGTAATATAGTTTATGAGGCGTTTCTATGGTATTATCTTGCTTGACTGAACCTTACATGATAAATTGTATTTGTGAAAATGCTAAACCTGCTCATGTTTTGCGTGCTTTTCCTTTCTTTTCTTTTCTTTTCTTTTCTTTTTTTAAAAATTGGCTTTGGAGGAGATTTCACGAGTAGAAGCAACGAGACCGCTTACTGATATTAGCGATGCGATGAGCCGATCTTACGTACGAAAAAGCCTTGGAAACAATATGCTTGAGATAATGGCATGGAATCTGATGGAGTCTATAACCGCAGAAAATGAATATAATCAGCATATCCGGCGCTTTCTAAACATTCTTCTTGGAGATGACCCGGACAATGCACATATTGAGCTTGTTGACGAGTATAATGTGCAGGAGGTTTCACTTCGCGATCAGCTTTTACAGCTTGCACAAGAGTCTCTTTCACGCAGCGACGAGTTCCTTTATCGAATTTCCGAGTCAAGGGATAAAGTGGTATTTGCAATTGAGCAGAAAATGCAATTGAAACGCCAGCTAGAAAAAGCGACGGCTGCTGATTTTCAGTAAGATTGGAAGCACCTGCTAATATTATTAAATAATCTGCGTTCAAGTAAAGATAGAACAGAACAGAACAGCGTCAAGTAGAGAGTTTATTCCCACGACTGTTGATGGATGACCCAAGCTCACGCGCAAACACACTGCGCTTCTGGTGCAAACCCGTTATGCCAGTTGCCACGTATTATCTTCTTATTCAGATGCTAGTATATTTGCACACACAAGCGATAAAAATAAAAATAATGGCGCATATGCAAATATGTTGTTTTCCTCCATTATGCGGCATAGCACTAATCGATTAATACCGTGACTGAGCATTGCATATCAAACAGAATATGAATATAAATTCTGCCCACATTATTTCTCTGTTTGCCGGTGTTTGCCAGAGCCTTTTGTTTTATTCTTTTGACAATTACTAGCTGCTTGTCAACTAGTAGCACCACCGGGTTCCAGATTCGAATTTCAAATTTCCTATTTTAAAAAAAGCATCGATGAGGCTCACGGCATACGGCAAACTGACCGGCAAGACGTGTCCGAAGGTGATGAGCAGCATCAAGCATAAGACGCCGGTGTACAACTGCAGCGCAAACACGCTTAAATCGTGCATGTTCGAGTTTGAGTTGCTGGCTTTAGGCAGGGAGACGCGCGGCCAAGTTGTTGGCGTGGGGAGTGGCGACCTAGATCTGGTGGTTACATGCTGCAGGGCATATGTGCGTGTTAGCGTCTAGTTTAGATTCAGTAGTATTATAAGTAGTAGTAAACAGGAAATAAACGAGGAGGAGCACAACAAATATGGGCATATACTCCCATAAGCTATCAAGGATTTGTTTATTTATTATAGCCTGATATTGTAATATAATTAGACATGTTAGTCGGTTCTTGCTGAATCCACGCACATGGCAAAGTTTATTTATCAATAATATATCGCTCTAGACATGAAGGAAGCAATGACCGCAGTCCAAGATCTTATGCGCGACACTGCACGGTTACTTGAGCAAGCGTCAAAGCTCAATGCACAGCTTCTACAGATCGATGCATTTATCGACAACTCCAAAACGGTATCGCTTTTCAAGGGGCTAGAAAGGTGCAAACACGAATATAAGGAGTCCCTTTCACACACTCGCAATATGGTCGCTGCGGCTGATTCGGTTTCTCATGCAAGCAATGAGATGGACGATGAGGATGGCTCAAAGCCGCAGCTTGAAAAGCTACAGAGAGTACGCGATGAGCTACATTCCGAGGCTGTAGAAAAGTCGGAGCAGATACGCAGGCTACTGGACTGTGCTCGCCAGCTGCAGTTGACGTCAGCGCAGCTTCTTCAGATATGAGAGCGAACTGGCTTGTTTTAATGCCTTTTCTTTGTCTGCCTCTTTTGCAGGGAGAAGTGGAGTTTGCTATAACAGTTTTGGAATATAGGAGGCAATGCCACAGCCTTCACGTTTGTTGGGGGGAGAGGAGAATTTCAACTTGTCGTGGCTTTTGTGATCATTCGGGGTTTGGCATGTTTTAGTCTGACGCCACTCTTGTTCTCTTTCCTGGGATAATGTGTCTGTAGAATGACATTCCAAAAAAGGCCAAATGAAACCATGTAGTTGCGATGCTTATGTCTCTTGCATTGCATCCCATGTCTTTCTTAAAGTGCCCAATCCACGTTGGGAAACCATACAAATGTCTTTTTTGGATATAAAAATTTTATAAACCCAATCCGCCACTAAATTCCGTTGAGGAAAAAAAAAAGACAAAAGCGTCCGAATAGTGCCGCTTGCTTGTCATTTGCACCCTTGTAAGGAAATATCGGGCTGCAGCCCGGGAGTTTCTCTATCCACGCATTTGTATGAGTTACTGTGAGCAAAGACAAATCAAAAGTCAGCGAGTACTGCGGCATGCGGCTTGTACCGAATCATGTTTGGGCAAACAACGGCAGTTCGTCGGTAGGGCTTGGCCTGCTTCACGAATGGCTTGGGTACGGAGTTTCTTGCGAGGGGCGTAAGAATGCGAATGTGTTGGTAGCAGAATCATATAAAAGCGACACCAGACTCTGGGTACGTTTTCTGGTGGTTGGTGTTCCTTTCAATCGCGTCTACCGCTCTCCTTCCAAATCCCGGCTTTCTTTCAGCATAATCCATACTTTTTATACATAATAAAATTTCCGCAAAGATGGTTGCTGCTGCACATAACTCTACTAGCGCGCTTGTTTGTAACGATCGGGAGTGCACATGTCCGCTGTGCAAAAGCGACAATAGCGAGTGCTGAATAGTGCGTGTCGTCCACTGGGACGCAGCAATAATGGTCCCTGGCTTTAGCATACGTTCTCGTGTACATAACTTTTCAACCCCCTCCCCCCAAAATATTCAAGAAGTTCATCTGGAACCAAGCCAAGAAATAGATATTTGTTGCATTTTCAACTAGAAGACAATAACATGTTACAAAAAATTGCAGCCTAGCCAATAAATGGAAATGAATAGCGGATGTTGCGGAACTGTGGATTCTCCAGGATAAGCTTTTATAAGCCCCTTTTTCCTGTGATTGACTGGAGATGTGCCCTTTTTTCCTATTTTTATTTCAGCCATTGATTTTTGATATACACTGTTTTTTATTTTCAGGAACCTTCTTCTAATTTAGCTTTTCTTGTACAATTTGCTAATGGGGAACTGCATCAGCGCAACCTCGGATAGCTATACGGCAAAGGGCCAGGGGGAGCTCCATAAGGCCAACGGCTCTGCGTTGGGAGGCTCTGAAAGCACACAACGCCCAGGAGCAGCACGCCCTTCCAACAACAGAGCAGGAAAGTCAAAGCTGTTTCCCAGCAATAGAAATACCGCCGGAATACGGCTTGGAGGTGGTATAGAGCACAGCAACAACAACGGTGACAATAACACTGTGTCAGATAATCCTGCAGCAATGGCTGCAAAGGCAGCCGAAGAGCGGAGACAGAGAGAGATGGAAAATAACAGAATCAGGTTCTTGCATCGAGCATATGCCAATGTGGAGGGTGCTGGGGCTTCGGACGACAGAGATTTGGTATGTAAAGATATGGATGTTGCTTAAACTACAACTGCATTTTACGAACAAGACAGCTGTTACTGGTATGTGTCTTCTAAAATGTTTATTGTTCATAAACGTTCTTATTGCATTTTTCTTCCTGCCACCGTTTATAGTGGGCCAGAGGATAGCAACAGCGGTCTGCACAGACAAAACAGTATAGCGACGGCATCAGCTAGCGTTTTAGGCAATGTTTACTCTTGCCAAACATTATATATAACGTGTGCTCTTTTACATTTTAACTGCAGATAAATAGGCACAATTGAAATATATTCACAACGTGCAGAGCGGAAGACTGGAACTATTGACGAAAATGAGAGGTGAAATGTTAAACAAAAAATGCAAATAAAAAACAAGCACTCTACAGCATGCCCGGTTTACTTTACTGCTAGAGCCTCCTGCTCCACTTTTAGACAGGGAGCTTGAAGGACTTGCCCTTTAGAACGCGGGTGAAATAGATGTAGAAGAAGTCGGCATAAAGAGCTGTTTGCACAACACCACTGACCCACGCAATGTAGTCGACATAGTCGTCCTCTGTGTAGTAGCGGTAGATCCAGTTTACGATGTACAGAGCGCGGTATCCACCAAGAGCAAACAAGTAGTGGCTAGTGATGTTATCTGCCTCGCCTGTACGCGACATCTGGAACAGTTGGGGCATAATGGCAACCGCTTCAAGATAAATTGAAAATGACCACAGAATCTCCACCAGTGAGTACTTGTGTGGAAACAGAAGAGCAAAAGCGGCAGCCCCACCAAGCAGATATTCCAGACGAAAAGCGTCAATGGCCTTGTCGTAAGAGGCCTTCAAGGGCATTCTCATGAGGTACACGATATACCCGGCGGAAGCAAGGAAAAATATCTTCATCAAGGTGTTATAGACGGACACAAAGGAGAAAAGCAAGTCCAAATAGCGCGTAACAAAGACGACGAGGTAGAGAGTCTGCGTCTTTAGCGAAATTCCGGTGCATGACTTTGTCTGTTGCAATCTGGCAATTAGAATCAGAATGGAGGCCAGGTGGAAAAGGTCCCCTGCAAGTCGAAAGATGTTCATCTCTATATGCTACAAGAGATTGGACAAACGAAAACTAAACAACGGGCTTTGAAGCAGAGCTAGTGGGTATAAAAGAATCTGGAAATGTGGACAAGAGAAGCTATTTGCAGATGAAGTTATTAAACCCAGAGCAAAGGTTAGAGAGCGAAAAAAGAAAGAAATTGGCAAAAGAGAGCAAGCACAACGAGACAAAAGACCAGCCAGCACCATTCGACTCCGATGTCATTAGCAGGGAGGGGAGGGACAAAAATGCGAGAGATAAAAATATTTTTCATATTGAGACGTCAACAGCACATTCACTCATACAAGGCGATGATGCCAAGCCGCGCCGTGGCCAATGGCCGTCGAGGTGTGCACGTGCAATGTCTTGAGTGGCTTAACAAAAGCCATTTGGGGAATCACAAAGAAGGCGGAGAGAAGGCAAACGCCATTTCTTTATACAACAACCTACGCTTGGGTTTTTTATTTTCTTTTGTATGTCCCTTTCTATGCCAATTAAATACTAAAATAAAATTACCTTTACTAAACTCTGCAGCCAATCGTGTTGTATTTCACGCACATTTGACTTTGCTAGAACGCACCTGTCTCCCGCAGCAAAGACCTCTTTACTGGGCTCACGTCTTTGGCAGGCAGCTAACAAACGGACTGCACAGGAAAGATATTATGCCGCCCGAAGCAACCACGGGCGAGCTGCGTGCTTATAATTTAAACAACACAGTAGTGTACTGCACTTGACAGCTAGGCTGGTCGGACCTAGGGGAGCTTTGTTAAAAATATTGTTATTATTATTATTATTATTACTATTATTTCTCTTGTGAGATAGGTCGCTAGTGACAGAAACACCAGGCAAAGAGCAGCAGCAGCAGCAGCAGATATTAGTGTGTGGCTCGTATGGCAGCTGAACAAGAAAAGCCTAGTCCATCTATTCTCTATATTATATTAATCTCACAACAGAGACCCGGCGAGACCTTGTGTGAACAGAGGCTAATTGCATTTCAATTCTTACCCAGCCACAGCACACACCGCTCTGGGCGCAACATCGTGTAGCGGAGCCGATAGATATACACATGGCAGATTTGCGGTTTGGAGATGAGGGCGGTTCTGACGCTCAGGAGCCGGAATACAATGAATCTAGCACTAGCACAAGGCTCCCGCCGCTGCACAGACATGTGCAGGGCCAGGGATCAGCAGAGTGCGAAAGCGCAGGATGCACACGGCCGCTGCAGCTGCCATCGCTAAGCGCCCTAGGCATCGCTGACACAATACACAAAGGGTCGGCAACGATGCAGGCAGGGGCGTTGGCTGCATCGCATTTGACCGCGGAAGAGTTTGGTCTCACACACAAGCAGCAAGCGCAGGGTCTTCAGGAGGAAGCAACAGGGCAACACCACGTGAATGACATTGACGACCAGAATCGGCAGCAGCTGGACCAGACCACAGAAGCGAGTGGATGTGCGCTTGAGATACTGGCAGCAGCCTCATTCCAAAGCGAGGCCGAGGCCAAGACCGAGGCGAAACCAGCGAGAGATGAGCCAAAGGACGAACCAGCGGCAGACACAAATGAAGGCGGGCTTGCAGCGTCAGTGCAGCAATGTCTGTGGTCGACATGCACGCAGATATTCAGCTCGATCGATGAGCTGGTGCGGCACCTGTACAAGCTGCATGTGGCGACAAATCGCACATCGATCTACAGCCGGGCAGCTGCAGCCATGGAGCGACAGAGTCGGCAGATGGCGCAAGGCACAAGCTCGAAGGAGCAAGGGCGGCTTTCAGGGCTGGAGTTTCTATGCGAGTGGGCATCATGCGAAACACGCGCGTGCGGCGCGGAGGAGCTGATTGACCACGTGTGCAAAGATCATCTGGATGCAGCGCAGGTTCTGCATCGCTGCGGATGGGCTGGATGCAGGTGCGAATACGAGACGATTGATCTGCTAACAGAGCATCTCTCAGCCGAGCACATTGGATCTGGGCGCAGCTCATATGTCTGCAGGTGGGATGGCTGCGAGCGTGCTGGCAAGCCGTTTGCGCAGCGCCAGAGAGCTCTGCGTCACATCCAGACGCACACCGGCGCAAAGCCCTTTTCGTGCCAGGTGTGTACCAAGAGATTCAGCGAAGCGCATATCATGCAGCACCATCTCCGCGTGCACACTGGCGAGAAGCCATTCAAGTGCGTGCAGTCGGGCTGCGGCAAGGAGTTTGCCGTGTCGTCAGCGCTAACAATCCACCGTCGAACGCATACCGGAGAAAAGCCGTACGAGTGCCGCTTTGACGGATGCACTCGGCGCTTTGCAGAGTCCTCCAACTTGACAAAGCACATGCGCATCCACACTGGCGAGCGCCCGTTCAAGTGTCCGCAGACTGAGTGCGGGAAAACATTCTCGCGCCCAGACCAGGTTTCGCGGCACCGGCGCATCCACACCGGCCAGAAGCCGCTGCCATGCCCCGTTGACCAGTGCAACAAAAAGTTCACCACGCCTTCCACACGCCTAAACCACCTGCGCTCGCTGCATCCGGCTGCGTTGGATGAAATGGTGTCGCCGCCAGACACAGCCGACAGCGGAGATCGCGACCACTCATCCAAGCACCAGCGACTGACGCTCCCCAAGTAGCATGCAATTGTATTTAGACCTCCTTAAGCGCTGTGCGTGGCATATCCACAAAAACTACAACAAGAGGACGATGGCTTTGATTTGCACATCAGATAGAAAAAAAGTTCTAGAAAAGCTACAGCTAAAGTGGCCTGGTAGTCTCTTTTCTCGCACCTCAGCTGCTCAGACATCTCCTGCTGCCTTCTCTCTCTCGCGCTGCAACCGCTCAAACCGCTCCTGCTGCTTGTCGTCCTCTCTCTGCTCCGCCCACCGTGCCTCGATCCGAGCACGACGGGCACGGGCCTCAATCAGCTGCTTCTTGCGCCGTACCTCGAATTCCGCACCAAGACACTTGTTCAGGGCCTCGCTCAAGGCGTTGCATTTGCCAAAGAATTTCGCCCATTTGTTGTCCGCATGGCAATTCATTAGTCGGTCGACAAGATCGACGCAGCCTGGGTTAATATGGTCGGCAAGAGCTGGGTGCATTGGCTATCGAGAGAACCAGGGTACGTTCCTTTCCTTTGTGATAAATTACAGGGCTGGGTAGCTGAGACAAGATGCCAAAGCAAGAATTAGATAAAGCGAGCTCAGCTTTGTGGGGGGGGGGAAGAGTATAATAAAAATTGTAGTACTAAGAGATGAAGGTTAGCGAAAAAAAGGCAGCATCCACACGCATCCTGGGAAAAGTTTTCAGGAACTAAAAAATAAGTGTTGTTAAGCTGCACAATATTGAATGTCTAGCGTTAATAGGCCCGGCCTGAAGGAGAGGCTGGGGGATTGGCTTGTGATAGCGTTTCAGCGGATCAGATGACCTTGGCCTCGTTACGAAGCTTGTCCAGCAGCTCATCGACACTGGCAACCATTGTGCCGCCCTGGCGCTTCGGAGGCTCGGTGACCTTGAGAGTCTGTAGACGAGCCTTGATGTCGATGCCAAGATCGGCTGGCGAGAACGTCTTGAGTGGCTTCTTTTTGGCCTTCATGATGTTGGGCAATGAGGCATAGCGGGGCTCGTTCAGACGGAGATCAGTGGTGACAATCGCAGGCAGGGGCGATGAGACAGTCTCTAGACCGCCATCGACCTCGCGCACAACCTCGAGAACAGAGCTGTCATTGATGTCGACCTTTGATGCAAATGTGGCCTGTGGCCAGCTAAGCAGCCCGGCTAGCATCTGTCCCGTCTGGTGGAGTCGTCGTCAATGGCCTGCTTGCCAAGGATTACTAGATCAGGCTTCTCGTCGCTGACAATCTTGCCGAATATCTTGGCAACAGAGAGGGGTTCAACGTTATCGTCGGTCTTTACGTGAATCGCTCTGTCGGCACCCATGGCCAGCGCTGTGCGAAGCGTCTCCTGCGCCTTTGCTGGTCCACACGACAGCGCAACAATCTCCTTGATTCTGTCCTTGCCCAGCTTTTCCCGCAGACGAATAGCCTCCTCAACTGCAATCTCGTCAAACGGATTCATGCTGTGCTTTACATTAGCCGTCTCAACACCAGTCTGTGCGCTGTTTACACGCACTTTGACGGCTGAATCGACAACCCGCTTGACGCCGACTAGAATACGTAGCCCGGACATTTGAATGAGCGTGTGAGTGAGTGTATGTGCTGAATATTCAGGTAAATAGACAAGGTATGAGGGGATTCGCGTTTTTATTAGCAAAGAATAAAAAGCAAGAGCTGAAGAAGAAAAAGAAAAGGGGGGAGAGAGTGAGAGCCAAAAGATAAAGCACTTTAGCGTTCTGCAAATCACAGAATGTCATTTTCCTGCTTGTTCTCACAAGACTATCTTCGCCCACTATCACATGAAGAAAGATGGCATTCACGGATGACGAGATTATTTCTGCCATTTATTTTTGTCTCTAGCACTTTCGGCAAGAGGCAGGAGAGCAAGAGACAGAAAAGCACGTATACGGCCTAAAACAACAGGCATTTTGTGTACGGAGTGGTGCTAGAAAATGAAAAGCAGCTGGCTGGCTGGCTGGCTAGCTAGTCTCCGAGTCAGCGTTGGCGTTGGCGTCGGCATCTTTGGCGGGCGATGGCAGATTGGTGGCGGACGGCGTATTGTTGGCGGATCTTGTATTGTTGGTCATTTTATAGCCGCCAACAGTGTTTCTGTCGACGGTGCGGCCAAGCACGCGCTGGATCAGCGAGCACAGCTGGTTCTTATCCATATGGACGCTCAGCGACGCATGGCCACGCCAGCAGGGAATAGCCAGCACGGCTGTCAGTCTGGTGCTGGGCTTCTCGTCATCGTCGGTATGCTTGGATGGGTCGTACCGGATCACCACGCTTGACGATGGGCTGATAGCCTTGATCCGCTCCTGATTCTCTGGCGACAGCGCAGTAAACAGTGGGTTGATTTCGTTGAGAAGCGCCTTGAGATCGCCAAACGAAGCCTCCAGCACGTACTTCTCCGCCAAGTGCGGTAATAGCAGCGGCACGCCCTCACACACAAGTCGGAATGCGCATCCTGCGCCTTTGACGCTGTTGCGGCCAAATACCTTGATTCCTGTGTTAACAACACGCAGCCGACGGCCAGCCTGCTCAAGAATGTTGCGCACAGAGTTGGATACATAGTAAACGGAACGGAAGTCGCCGTTTTCTATACGGCTGAGAAACCCGTTTCTAGAGATGGTGTCGCTGATCCCATAGAATTCAAGAATAGAATCAAGCTCGCTGCCTTTAGCGTCTAGGAACACAAACGGATTCTCGCCTAGGACCGGATCCTCACGAGGGTTGTCTGGAAGATACAGAGTCTTGTGTTTAGACGGTTCGGCAGACTCGCCATCGTCGTTATCACCATCCTCGCCGATGTCATCTTCGTCATCGGCAACCTTTGCACGCTTTGCGTCGTCCAAAGCCAGTTCGGAATCCGTGTCATCGGCATTCCGCTTGGACACAGCCCCGCTTTCGGCAGCGGCAGAAGTGGCAGAGGCTGACTCTGCGCCATTTCTGGGCATCAAGGCGCGTGGGCCCCTTATAGTGTCCATTATTGCAGCAAAGCTGGCGGCCTCTGCCTCGGCTTTCTTCCACTCGTCAATGTTGATTGGAGCCACCTTCTCGAGAACCGCCACAAAGAACCCGCCAGTGTTCTGCAGATGCGGATAGATGCGCATGCAGCGCTCGATATGGAGCTCATCCATGCGCTCCGTGTCAAGAGGGAAAAACTTGGGCATATACTTGCGATTGCTGCGCCCGCTCTCTTCCGGCGGCACCGTATCGAACGAATCGTACAGGGCCCCATCACGAGTCATAACCTTCCAGGACTTGATGCCAGGGCGGCGCTTGAGCGCAGACAGCTGGTCGCTAACATCGACCAGACGCAGTGCACCGTCAAAGTGGTCCAGCACATGCGCAACCACCGCCTCGTTCTCGACCGGATTCAACGAGCAGGTCGAGTAGACTAGGCGGCCGCCGGTCTTGAGCAGATATGCCGCGCGCTGAAGGATCTTTGTTTGCAGTGGATTCAGCGAGTGCGCGTCGTCGGGCCGCCACTTCTCCCAGACACGCACATTTTTGCGTGTTGTTCCATCGCCGCTGCAGGGAACATCGCAGAGAATGCGATCAAACAGAATGGCCTCACGCTTGCCGTCGGTCTGGCGATATATCGTTGGGAACCGCTCGCCGCTGTGGTTGGTCACAACAACGTTGGGACTGTTCAGTCTGCTTGTCTGGTGCACCAACATACATGCGCGCTTGTAGTCGGCATCGTTTGCAACAACAAGCCCTGATGGAAGCTGGCCTTCCGCCACGCCTGCATGAAGCGCCTCGATTAGCTGCGCCGTCTTCGATCCCGGTGCCGCACACATATCTAGCACATAATGCTCTTCCTGTACATCCAGAAGCAGCGGTGGCACCATGCTCACTGCCTCTTGCCGACTGATGTTGCCAACCTCCGTCTCTGTCACCAGGAAAGCATGGAACTTGCTCAGCTCCTTTGACTTCTTCAGCGCTATCCTGGGAATCGTGAACTGCCATCCGAGTTTGTTTGGATACCACTCAAGAGGATGCGGTGGCTCGATCTCCGCCCCATCCACGCTCGTTTCCCTAATAAACGGAATAAACTCATGCTCTATCTGCTCGCGGATATCGATTGCCTGCTGCCGTGATCCCGTTATCCGAAAGTTGGTTGGCAGGACCGTGCGCATCGCCTCCATAAACGTGCCAAACTCGTCTTCATCCACTATCTTCTGCGCAATGTAGTACTTCCGGAAGTTGTCATTGTCTCGACGAAGCTCCTCAAACTTTTTATACGTTTGTCTTTCGCCCTAGAATGCTCAAACCCTCTCCCAATTTGGGCTTCGTGTTGGTATTAGTATATGCATTATACTTGGCAGCCAGCCATCCAGCCATCCATCCAGACATCCAGTTCTCCGGTTGTTCATCAAAACTATGCCATCTGGGCCCCGCCTTTCTTTCTTTACTTACGTTGACATGCTGCTGACCGTCCTTTCCGCCCTTTCCCTTGAAGCTTCTCTTTCCTTTGCGTGCCATTGTAAAAAGGCTATAATCCAAACAATGGTGCTCTGCTGGCCAAATTCAAGACAACAAGGATAGCAGCGTATGTTCTCTTTTAAAAGAAGGAAAGAAAGCAAATTAACTAAACAGCTTGTTTCGCGCTAAATGGAGAAATCCGTATTTTTTTTGGTGAAAATATTTATGATCTCCACATTGTGGATTACGATCTGATCAGGTGCTTGCTTGTTATTGTTTTTCAAGCGTAGTCTCCAAAACAGGACTTGGAGACCCTAAAGCCCATTGCTCAACTGCTGTCCAGGTACTCCTATGCTGACTATGATATCGACTAACCCGATCTGCTTTTCTCTATGGCCACAAGTGTGCTAAGGCACAACAAGAGTCCTGGTCTGTGTCTGCGTGGATAGCTCTTTCAACAAAATGTCATCATGGCACAACGGTCTCTTTGCGGGCTGTTGTTGCAGAGAAGCCCTCTTTCCATATTGATTTTCACAAAGTCGTTGAGACACGTGATTCGCAGCGCGGACATCGAGACCAAAACAAACAACAGACCTTCTTTTCTCCTCTTTTCTCCATTCCTCTATTTGTTTGTTTTTGCATTTGTCACCACTATTCCCTCATCCTTTTCTGCCTACCATTTG
>JANBOK010000081.1:0-33695 GCA_027595805.1 Coemansia sp. Benny D160-2 | reverse complement strand
CGCCGTGCACCCGCAGAAGAGCGATGCGAATAAGAGGAATAATGGCTCGGCAAAAGAACCTAGTGTGAGTCCGCACCCCACCAGTGCGTCGGCACCCATGCGTCAGCTTAAGCAAGAGCCAGAGCAGCACGATCTGGAAAGAAAGCACGCTGCTTCCAATTCTGTCAGTGAGACTCATCCAGATACCATCGTGTCCAAGGACGAGAATAAGGAGGAGGAGGAGGAAGAGGAGTCGTGGCAGCCACCGGACAACCAGACCGGCGATGGCCGGACATTTTTGAACGAAAAGTTCGGGTACTAGACAATAATTTCAGCAATAATAAACTCTTCTTCTTCTTCTTCTTCTTCTTCAGAACAGATACAATGTGTTTGTCAATGGTTTTATTTGCCTTTTAGTAAGAAAAAACATATGCTCTGGCAAATGGGGGTGGGGGAGAAGAGGAGAAGGAAAGCGGGAGGTTGGCTAGTCGTTCTTTGCTGGGATCGAAAGAGCAGCAGCCGGGTTTCCAGCGTCTGCGCCAACAAAGTTCTCGTCGACGTGAGCGGGGTTTGGATCGCTAGTGACCGTCTGTGCGCTGGAGGTGGTTGCAGACTTGATGGCTCCCTGGTTGAGCCTGGTTGCGTCAGAGTTGAGCTTGTCGTGGTCGATGCGGGGCGCTGGCTCGTTGAGCTTGTTCTCGTGCTCCAGCGGATCAAAGTGCTCTGCCTCTGGCGGGTCGTCGTGGTTGGCGGTGATGACCAGAGGAGCTCCGCCGATGTGTGGGCTGAAGGTATGGGTTGGCGTAGGGATATCGAGATGGGTGATGCTGGGCTTGATGTCCAGATCCACGTAGCGCTTGCAGTCGTAGTTCCACGAGCCGAGCCACTTGCTGCGCTCGCAGCCCTGGCGTGTCCAGGCCGTGCCATAGGCAAGATGGCTGTACTGGAAGTACATGCGGATGGTGATAAGCAGGAGCCCAAGCATCAGCACCTGGCGCACACGGCGACTCATGCGACGGGTGAACAGATCGAGGGTGCCAACAAGCGACAGGAGCGAAATCCACAGCGCTGGAAGATAGTGGTGCAGAAACAGCTGGCGTCCCATGAGGAAGAAGGGAACCCAGTGGAGCACCCAGCCAATAGACAGAAAGCCAACGCTCTCAAAGTACCGCTCCCGAATGCCCATCAGACGATCGTGCATCCCGCGGCAGTCGCGCAAGAACAGAACAACCTGGAATCCTGCAAAGACGATAATCGCAACAAACGACAGCCACCACAGAATCGGCGTGCCCATCAGATAGATGCCGTTGTTGCCGCGTCCCCAGTATGCTATTCCCCGGCGCAGCCAGGGCCAGGTGTGCGGACGGCTCTCGTACGGATGGCTCTTGGTCAGCCCATTGTTGACGCGCCACATCACGGCGGTGGCCTCCATGACTTTTGCAATGAGCCCCGGACGCTTGTACTCTGCCAAGGGTGCGCCGGCAGGGATCTTCTCGTTAACGTTGGTCTCGATGCGCCAGAGGGTCTTGGGGAATTTCGCAGACTTCATGCAGGTCACTTCGACTTGCTCATGGCCCCACTTGGGGAGCTTTCTGCGGTTGGAGAACAGTGCGCAGTGCTGGTTGGTGTGGATCAGACGGAACTTTGAGTGGATGGACATCAGCTTCTTCTTGGACTCGGGGACGCTTGGGTCGCCCTCAAGGATCTGCACGCGCCAGTGGTCATTCGAGTCGCCCTTGAATCCCTCCCAGCCGTAGCCGGTAACCTCGTTCTGGTAGTCGTTCGTAGTCACCGGCGGCCGCTCGTTGTGCGAGTGCAGACGGCGGTGCGTCTTCCAGTGAAGCAGGCGCACAATGTCGCCGTCCTTGATCTGCTCCAGCGCAACCGGGTCAGACGAGTTGGCATATCTCTCTTCAGCTGCCTCCGTGCGGGTGAGCACCCAGTAGTTGTTTTCGTCGCGGAAGCCGTAGAGCGTCACCTGCTGCTGCTTCGAGCCTGTCTCATAGTTACTCAGATGGGAATGCAAGTACCCAGCGTTGGTTGCGTCATGGCGGATACGTACACGCGAGCCGTAGTACACGTCGCGCGGCGTGTGGCCCAGATTGACGCCGTCAAGGGTGTTTTGGAACTCGGGGCTCATGAACGCATTGCCGTCTCCAGACTTGTGCAGAACCATAAAGTGGATCTGGAACCAAAACAGATACACCGTGACTGGAACCACGATCAGCGCAATGCTGCGTGCCAAAAAGTGCTTGACGTACTGGCCAGGCGTAATGCTCAGGTCGCCCAGCTTCTCCCACAGGTCCTTGATGGTCCAGACTCCAATAGTGGCAACGAGGAAAAGCCCAACCCATTTGCAGCTAAGCGCATTGCCCATGTTGATGCCGGTCAGCAGCAGATATGCCCACCACCGGTTGCTGAACGGGCGGTGCGACTCGGTGAAGAACAACGACCAGAACATAATAGTCGCGCCTGTAAAGAATATCAGCGCAGAGTCCAGCAGAATAAGGCGTGACTGTGTAAGCAGTGCGTTCTCAAACACAACAAGCAGCGCCCCAAGCGCACAGGCATCCCCGGCATGGCCCAGCGCTGCAAGCGAAATGTACGTAATCGGGACCATAGCGAGACCAAGAAGCGCTGGCAGCAGACGCATGGCAACATAGGGCACGCCAGCAGAAATGTAGTCAAGTCCAATCTCCTTGAAGTTGAAGATACCGTCGTACCCAGCTGCCTTGCCAACGGCCGCAAACATCATCTTTGCCAGCGGAGGATGCACGTCAAAGAAGTAGGTGCCGTTGATGTACTTTCCAGCAAACTTGCCAAAGTGCACCTCGTCAAAGACCACGCTTGTTGGGTTGGAGAGTCTCCACAGACGCACGTAGGCCGCAAGGATGACAATTATCCCAAGCGTCATCCACTGGTTCTTGGTGATCCTGAGCCTTGGGCCTCTGTCGACGCCTCCAGGGTGCTGCGGCATGGCAGCGTGGGTCGAGTAGTCAAGATCCTTCTTTTCGTAGCTGTAGCCCAGGCTTGCGTCCGACATGGGCGGTGCGTTGTCATAAAAGCCGTTATTATCGTGACCAGCAGAGGTGCTTGTGGACCCAGGCGAAATCCCCGAGATTACCGTTGCGTCGTCATAAATCGCAGATGCCCCAGGCTGCTTCCTGTAGCGCATGTTCTCTAGGTGCGCCATTTCCGCTCAAAAGATTGCCACACGGGCACTACAAGCGAATCTAAAAAGAAAACACACGCACACACAACTTGGCTCTCTAGAAGAGGGGGGTAGCAAAGGCCAAGGCGATTTGGCCAACTGCAAGAGATAGAAAAAAAAGATGCCAAAAAAAGTGCAAACCGATAGACTACTAATTTAGAGACGGGCCAGCACAATAGTTGGAAATAAAAGGGAACGGAAAGTATGAGCGAGAAGTGCGGAGGGAAATGGATTAAAGGAGAAAAAGGGAAAACAAGGCCATGTCCGCCAAGATCAAGAAGAATGTCCTTTTCTCCATATGCTTTGAGGCACGTTTATTACAAAAAAATGGCAAACCTAAAAACAAAAATAATAATAGAATGCATTGCCAATAAAAAAGCAACACACGAAAAGGCTTCCCTCAAAACAAAAAAAAACCAAATAAAATCAAGCTGTTAATGCTGGCGGATGGCGAGCAAGCCTCCTCAGACCAGCGGTTTCTTCGCGTTCACAATCGGCGGCTCTTCGTTGGAATCAGGGCTTGCAGCAAGCGTGACCGAGACAAAGTCCTCGCCATTGGAGTCGGCGGGTTCCTCGGCACTGTACTTGTTTGCGCTGTCTCGGTACCTTTCGAGCTTTTGCTGGTTCATGGCCCGCAGAACGGCCTCGGCAGCCCTTGCCTGCTGCTCGCGCGTAAGCTCGGTGTTCTGCTTGGACGCGCCCTTCTTGCTTGATCTGGCGCTGCTGCCAGTGTTGTTGCTGCCGCCGCCGCTTCCAAACAGCGGCAGGAATACCTGGTACAGCGTGCTTCCAAGAACTAGCGCAAGGAGCACAAGGAGGATCCTGCGGCTGTTCGACACCATCATCGGCGTGTTCTTCCCAAGGCCCTTCTTGCGCAGACGCTCGGCCTCGAGCCTTTGCTCGACCTTTGGATCCAGTGACATTTTTACATTTCCGCGTTTGTTGACGTTTTGCGCGTACTTCTCCGAGCGCTGGCGGAGGTTGGCTGGCATAGGGGTGGTCGGCATGGCTATAGGAGAAAAATGAGGAAGGTGAAGAAAGGCGATACAGCCAGATAAGAGCTACGAGGGAAAAATGTGAAAAATGGGAGATAAAAGATGAAATAATGCTGTTTGCTGAAGAGAAGAGCATGCAGCACAGCATTCTCTGTTCGCCAGCATTAATGGAGCATTGTTGAAGCCACCGCGTGATCAGATTCCGACGAACGACGCTCTTAGAGTGCTTGCAATTTGGCAGTGCATTTTCGGAATTTTCTTGCACTGGAACCAGCGTTGTATGCGCAATGAACCAAAGGAACAACGTGCTTGTCGACAGCACAATGGGTGAATGTCTGCGGATTCTACACATTATTCTCCAGTTACGTTCTTCTACAGCAAAAGATGCCATCTTTTCTTTCTTAATTGTGCAAGTAAAATGGCAAAGTATCACAATTTATGGAAAAATGAAAACAAGGAGGGGGGAAAAATAAAGGTTAATATGGATCAAACATTTTTAAATTCTAAAATGGGCTCGCCAAACTCGGTAATCTCCTCAAAGTTTGGCCGCAGATCAAACGTCTTGCTGAGAGCGATCTTGAATATGCGCTGGACATTGATCGAGCGCAATGACGAGCAAAAGACAAGCGACGCCCTCATTGCCCGAGCAACTAGCCGCGCTCTTCTTGTAATAACCACCTGTTCCTCCTTGGATGTAAACTCCTCGTCTGCAAACTGATCGTATTTTGTGCCCACCAGGATCGGTGCAGCAGTGCTGTTGAATGCGCGCGCTTGCCGATACCACTGCTCAATAGAGTTTAGAGACCGCCGTTGCGTTAGATCAAAGAGAAACAGAATGACCGCCGACTCTGAGCATACAAGCGGAAGCATGCTTAGGAACTCTCGCTCGCCACCAAGATCCCAGATACTGAACCGTACTCGTGTATTCCGCAGATGGACTGATTTCTCCAGATAGTTCACGCCCAATGTCTGGACAATGTTCGGATCGTACTCGCCAAATACGTATCGAACCATGAGTGTTGTTTTGCCTATCTGTGCGTCCCCAAGCATTCCGACCTTGAGCACGATCCTACAATCCCAGCCAGCAAGACAGCCATGCAAAGACAAGCAAAAGCAGAAGCGGGGAAACGGGCCCAACCAACCGCAGAATTAATCAATGGGCATGCTGCAGATAAAAAGGAAAATAAACAAGCAAGCATGCGTGGAAAGAAATGCAGAAACCAAAATAACGAGAAGAATTCTAGGGAGGAGATTGTGTCAGCCATAAAGCGCATCATTACATGCGCCAGGAGAAAAAGAAGACAAGTCTGGCAGGCACACATGCATCATGCCTTGCGTGTATGGCTTGTCTGTCCTACTGTGAAGCCTGGTAATTGGTGTTGGTTATGCTGGCGGTAGAAATAATGAATATGTCTTTATCCACTGCCGCCCCCCTCCCATCATTCCCATCCTGCTCTTTTGCTCCATCCAATTCGTTTACATTCTTGCGAGAAGCAGCGCCCAACAAAAAAAAATGAACATACTTTGACAATAAAGACATGTGTAGGTTGAGCATGTGCTTCCACTTTAAAGGGTAGCCTATGCCAACAGTTGCAATCGTGCATAAGAGCACTATACACTTACTCATCCTCGGCTGCAGAGTCGTCGTCTTCGCGCTTGTGTTGTCCAGAAGACATTTGCAAGTGGAAAGGGGGTGTTGGCTATGTATCGCGGGTACTTGTTTTTTTTTTTGCAGCTGTGCAAGGGGGAAAAAGAGAGAAGGAGAGAGGAGAAAATATAACACAGCAGAAGAACGGAGAGCGGAGAAGAGAAAGGGTGGATGACGTAGTGGATGTCTGCTCTCAGTACCAACAGACTGGTGTCAGAGCAATGAATGGAAGAAAAAGAGAACGAAAAAGAAATTCTACAGGTTCCAACTGAAGAGGCCCACACCCTAATACCGATTCCACAAGTACTCGCGTCTGTTGCCGTGTAAACAAAAAAGTAGAGAAATACAAACGAAAGATAGAGAGGGGAAAATCGAGATCTGGCAAACTAAAAAAAGAAAGAAAGGCCAAGAATGCGGTTTCTAAAGGCTCCCTTTTTGGTAAGCAAGCTGGTCAAGAAGAAGAAATAAACAGTCAAGCCAACACGCAAGAAAGAAAGAAAAAGTCAACAATCATATATCAATAACAGCACAGCACATATACGCCCCTCAGAGAGCAGAGTTGGCAGCCGTTTCTCCTTTTTCTTCAGAGTAGTGGTGTGGGTACCATACAGTTGCCCCTTCGCTCTTGCTGCTTGTCCTTTGTGTCTCTAATTGCTGCTCTGTCTCTGCTGGGTCTACAAGCCAGATAGATGCTGTGCGTTTATCCGATTGTTCTCTCGATTTTTGGCGCAAAAAGGTTGATTTATGATTCTGGCAGCGGCTGCAGTATGTGTGCACTAAGGATTGGGCGAGTGCGTCTGAGCGGCTGGCTTTGTTGCTGCTGGCGAAAACTGTACCAGTAAAAAGCCCTTTTCCCTGTGAACACAAATGACCTATGTAGCTGTCAGGCAGTAGGAAAAGACAAGAAAAGATCGGATAAGAGAAGAAAAGATAACCAGGCTGTCAGAATCCTCCTCTGTGCCCTCTTGCCCTTTCTATGTAAAGGAAATTTACAATAAACACTGTTAAAGATTGGGAAAGGTCGTCCAGAAGCCAACACCCGTGTACTGCTGATACTTTTGTCGACCAAACGAAAAAGAAACAAATAAATAATAAAAGCTCAAAGTGCCTTTCCTTTGAAGCGATTTTTAAGAAAGCTCCCAATGCAAACCGGGAAATGCAAAACAGATGCAAAAAGAAAGGAGAAAAAAGCTGCACAAAAAGAGTAAATTCACAGAGAAAGAGAAAAACGTAAATAAAGAGAAGAAAGGGGGAAATTCACCGCCAGTTAGGAGGTACTTTGGCGAATATGGCGAAAGAAGACCCTCCCAGAAAAAAACAGGTTTGAAAATCATTGACGCAGAATCAACAAAGTTGACAGTCTCCATCAAATGGTGATATCGTTTAAAAGCTAAAAGAATACCAATAATAAATAGTGGATTGCGCTTTGCACCTCTGTTTCTTTGCGCATTCCCTAGTCTTCTGCTTGCATTGTTATTGTTTCTTATTTTGGACGCTGGAAAAATGGCAGAAAGGACCCCAGCTTTTGCAAGTGTCCCAAACAGTATACAATAACCATTCGTCCTCCTATTTTGTAAATGTTCTGCGCACAGAAAACCAAACAAACAAACAAACTACACATCAAAAACAAAGTATAAAATGAGAAAGCACATGTAAACACGGATAAAGCTAAGCGCCCAAGTAGGCTGCCCAAGAATTGCTTGTGTCGGCCACGAGGGACCATCCTGTCTCTGTGCGTTACTGTTGCTTTCTCGAAAAGTTGTGTGTTTAACGCATATCTACGCTGCGATATCTGCGAATTCCTCAAGCGTGTGCTCGTTTATAGCTCTCAGTACACCGAATTCGGCTATTTTTATATTCATTTTTACGCTCGCATTTATGTAACAATCCCGCTCGGGTGGCTGCTATTGTTGTCAGCCTCGAAAACCAAACATTTCGTCATCGTCTCTTTTGTAAATAAAAAGATCTCAATTCTCTATTTTCTCACAACCACGGCACAATGCGAATCAAGCAAGATCCATTTGATAATGTCTTTTGTGAGAATCCATCGATGAAATAGAAAAAAAATCCAAAGATCCTAAAGATGTAAGAAAAACCGCCTCGCTCTCCCGTGTCTATATCTACGTAGCAACAGCAGCGCTTGCCGCTGTGGTCTCAACCTGCTCTCCCTCCTTGGGCGTTGACATGGCGCTTGCCGCATTGGTACGCACACGCTTGCTGTTCGGCTCGGGTGTATCGGCCCGCGAATCCGCAACACTGCCGCTCGCGCTATTATGATCTCTCTTTGCGTTGGCTGCAGACGAGCGGGGCTTGCGTTTCTCGCGCTGGGCTCCAGCTCCCCCTCCGCGCTTGCCGCCTCTACCTGAGCCACGCAGTCGCTGCTGGCGTTGCTGGCGCTGCTGCTTCTCCCGCTCTATTATCTGATCTTGTATCGCTGCGTCAAACATGGAATCAAGTTTTCCTGGAAGAGCACGCTGGCTGGCAGCACCCGCTCCCCCGCCGTGTGCAAACAGAAGCGCATCTGGGTTAGGAGGAGGCAGCAAGACCACCTTGTCCCAGACATCCAGATTCTCGCTCTCTTCGCCAGTGCTGCTGTTCCTAAGCTTGTCAAGAAGCTCGATATCCAGCATGCCTGGGTAGCCGCCACCGCCGTATATATGGTTAGATGTCGTCTGAGCGCGGCGTGCCATCAGAAGACGTTCATTGCGCGAGGTACTCTCGTCGTCGGTCGTTTCGCCAAGAAGCAGCGACACAATCTCCTTCGAGCTAGGCTCAAAGTTCGACGAGAAGCCTCCTGAAATCGGCTCGCCCTGTTCGTTTGTGCCTCCGGCTTCTCCATGGCCAGCTGCTCCGGCATTTGCACCATCGCCACCAGAAATAACAATCCTATGGATCTCGTCCTTTTGTCTAGCGCGCTGCAGGATCCGCTCTTCAACTGTACCGCGCGTTATCAGTCGATAGACAACGACTTGCTTGGTCTGACCCAGCCTGTGGGCACGGTCCATTGCCTGGCTGTCGACGGTAGGGTTCCAGTCACTCTCGAAGAATATGACTGTGTCAGCAGCGGTCAGATTAATACCAAGCCCACCAGCTCGCGTGCTGAGCAAGAAAATAAATATGTCGTCCCTGGTCTGCCAATCCATTACCATGTCGCGACGATCAGAGATCTTTGAAGAGCCATCCAGTCGCAGATACGTATGCTTGCGGTACGCGAGGTACTCTTCAAACAGGTCAATCATCTTTGTCATCTGGAAGTACAGCAGTACACGATGCCCTTCTTGCTTCAATTGCGTCAGCAGTTTATCGAGAACAGACATCTTGCCAGAGTATCTGATAAGCTTGTCCATCGACGGCATCCAGATATCGGTCAGTCCTTGAGATCTAAATGGCCGCGTCCAGTCGTCTATGTCCTTGCGGCCACAAGTAATCCGCTTCGCCAATGGGTTCCGCAGCATAGAGTCCTCATACTCCCAAGCCGCCGATCTATCGCTGATAATAAGATCAGTAGGCGGCGATACAGCTGACGGCTTGTATGCAGGCGCAACCAGACTCATATACGAGGTGCTAAACTCCTTTTGCGTGACGGTCGCAAGACCGCCGAGATTGGGCGAGACGCTCAGGTTCTCTGAGGCAAATACGTTTGAAAGAGCATGCAGCACGCCTCCAGGCTCGATATTACGCAATGTGGAAGGTGTTTTGTCGGAATCGTACTCTGGCTGGAGCATAAGATTGTACTGGCTCCGTGCTGCTGAGCGCGCCTCCTCTTCGTTCAGATCGTCCAAAACCCTATTCAGCGGACCAGCGAACGCTCGCACTGCCTGCGAGATTGATGGCGCACAAAGACGCAATAGTCCAAACAGGCAACCGTCAGTGCAGTCTTCAGAGATGTGTTGCGGCGTCCACAGGCTCAGCTTATTCAATAGGCTCTGGCGCGGTGTCTGCATATTTGGCACTACAAGCGAGTCGCGGTATAGCAGCTTTGGCAAAGGAAGCGAGACAATGCTACGGGATGCATAGGAACAGGATAGATCTTCGCCCTCTCGTAAGAGAGATCCAGTTGTGGGGAAGACGCCAAACATGAACGGACTCTCAACCTCTGCTCGCTCAAACAGCTCCGGATGGCTGCATACTTTGCGGAACTGCATCACAAGGTTCATCAGACTCTCGTCCGAGTCGTCCTTGCTGCCATGGCCAGAACCGCTCTGTAGTCGCTCCAGAAGCTCTGGGATCGATATCTTGCTCATCAAGCCACGGTACATGTCCTTTTGTCTTTTTGTCAACTCGCAAGGAACCAGATGCTCGATCTTCTCGCCTAGCTCGTGCTGGACATGGCGCTTGTTTCTTCTCAACATAAATGGCTTGAGAATCATGTGCAAGCGATGGAGCTGATGTTGGTTGAGATCAGTGCGGTTCTCGGCATGTGACTCGATATCGCGCGAGAACCATTCGCTAAACTCCTCGTGCGAGTCAAACAGCGTAGGCATGATAAAGTGCAGCAGCGCCCACAGCTCCTGCATACTGTTCTGGATCGGCGTACCAGTAAGCAAAAGCCTGTTGCGGCAATGGAAGCCAAGTAGCGTTTTCCAGCGCGCAGACGAAGAGCTTTTAATGGCTTGCGCCTCATCGAGCACCATGTACTGCCACTTGACCCTGTTCAGATATAGCTCATCCGACACAACAAGCTGGTAGGACGTGACCAGAACATGGAACGCAGAGTCCTTTCGCGAAAGACTTGTTGGGTTCCAAAGCGACTTTCGCAGGACCTTGCGGTCCTTCTGAGAGCCCCAGTACGGAAGTATCTTGAATTCTGGAACAAATCGCGCAAGCTCTTGCTGCCAGTTGTGCAGGGTTGACGCGGGTGCCACAACCATAAAAGGTCCCCAAATATTGTGGGTCTCCGCAAGATAGGCTAGCAACGAAATGGACTGTACGGTCTTTCCAAGACCCATCTCGTCTGCAAGAATGCCGTTAATGCCCTGTTCATACAGATTTGCAAGCCAGTTCAGACCCTTCAGCTGGTACTCTTTTAGCTGACACATCAGCATACGCGGCTGGGGTATCTCGGTACCGGAAATCAGCTCCGGCTCCTGCAAGTCCATTGTGTCAAGCACATCCGCAACATTTGCGTCCTGAGAGCCGTCAAGATCCTGCTTGCCTCCCTTGCGATTTGAAGAAATGCCACCATTCTCTTTGCGACGCGCATCATCGAACTCGCGAGTCTGTGCTTGCTGCTGGGCCAATGCGTTCTGCGCGCTTTTCCGCGCATGTGCTGCGAGCGACGCATCGTCTTCCTCGTCAAAGTCGATCGAGCCAAACTTTTTGGCTGTTCCAGAAGTGTCAGCTCCGGCCGCGGCTTTTAGCTTCTCATCGTCAGCAGCGTTTGCTCCATCGCCAATCTTGTCACCAATAAAGTGGCTGTATAGTTCGGTCTGGGTAATAAGAAAGTTGAGTTTGCGTGCCTGCCTTCGAGCCTCACGCGCTTCCTCTTCCTGCTTCTGACGCTCTGCAGCCTCCTTTTCGGCCTTTTTGCGCAACTCACGCTCCTCTTTCTCGTAGCGCTTCCAGAACATTAGCATCTCCCGCATACCACGTCGCGCACGCATAACAAGCTCTTTCGGCGGACGTTGCACAATAACAGGCTGGTGCGGATTAAGCTGGCTTGCACGCGTTGGCCCAGGACCGTACACACGGCGAACCTCGCGCTGGCAGAGTTGGGTCACTCTACGCATGTTCGCGTTACGCACCTGAATGTTCGCTTGCAAATGGCGGAACGCACGTGGTACTTGCTCAACAGCAAGACGGCTCCAGAGCGCGTTCCTGGAGCTGGCTTCCCGAACATCAACACCCTCGGGATAGTCCAGCGACATGCCATCATAGGCAGGGCGGACAGCCATCTCGCTGATATCAGATCCAGGCGTCCCATCACGCCCATAGCCAAGGTGATAGCCGTTTGGAGATATAGGGATCGACGGGGTAAAGTAGCCCATAAGAGGTGGCTGCAGCTGGCCGTTGGGCATTGAAAGCGGCGAGTCATCCAGACCACCCAGGTATCCGTTTCTATGACGGTAGCCGCGCACATACGGCCCAACACCGCCGTTAGCTACAGGCGCTCGCATCTGCTCATCACCAGAGTCATACCCTTCTTCATAATACCGATGGCTGTCAGGCATAAGCTCGTTATCGTACTCTCCACTGCCGTTCCTGCCAACGTTATCAAAGTAACCACGCAAGTATGGGCCGTAGCGATGAACAATGTGCTCGTGCATGCGCTGGGACTTGCGCTTGGCGTGTTCTTCGTACTTTGCAATTGCGCGCTCTGTGCGTTGCTGAACGTGGTGAATATAGGCTTGCACGTGTTCGTCCACAGTGTAATCGTCGGCAAGCAGACTACGTGAGTTGGGATCGTCGAAAATCCTCGAGTTGGGAACAGCCACCTCTTGGTCTCCTGGCGAGCTCCCGGAATATGTATGCGAGCCAAGACCTGCTGTGCTCTGCTCAAGCGGGGCGTCATCGTCATTGATAATCCCAGCTTCATCTTCATCGTCGTAAACAAACTCGCGAGAAAGCTCAACCTTTTTCGAACTGCGCGTCTTGCGCGGTCTTCTGCGCCTACCAGCGCCATCCTGAGTACTGTTGTCCCTGGTCTCGGTGTCAGTTCTATTCGCCGTGTTGTCGTCAGTTCCCACATCAGACGCCGTCTCGTTAGCCGCCGCAGCTGCAATTGCTGCTCTTGCTGCGTTGGCGCTGCGTCTGCCACGAGCTCTTTGTGTCTGTTTGAGCCGCTTGTTTGGAGGCTGTGGTGAGTTTTCAGAGACGTTGCTGACCAAGTCCGTGCGGGCAGCCAGTGGACGGCTTTCGTCGTCGCTATTACCTGCTACGGGTCTGCTTGTGCTGCCACGAAGCTGGGCAGCCTGTGACTCGGTATCGGAAATGATTATCGCTTCTGGCCTAGCCGTCCCAGACCGATCGTCCCAACGTCCCTGGTTTCTTACAAGCGGAGCGTCTGGAGAAAACCCTGTATCCCGAGGCTGTATGGCCTGTGACTGCAGGTTCGGTGTGGCCAGCGGAGGTTCCGATGGACGGTAAATTGGTGGCGTCCGCATGTCGTAGGCCTCTTTGGCACTTGCTCTTTTCATGGCCGGCTGATCGTTGTAGCCATAATGGCTTCCACCGTCAGCCATATTGCCAGGTATTTGTGCAGCAGAGGCGTTCGCGTCACCACCAACCAATTGTGAGATCGCCATTGCTCGTTGTGGCGACTCCTCGTAAGGTCCTGGATAGGCGACATGTTCGTAGCCACGGCGGTAGTCGTCGGCCGTCCTGACATAGGAGTATTCATACCCGTCTTGTCTGTTGTAGTCTTCATATTTGCGACGGTCGTTGTACCCAGCAACAGGAGTGCGGGTATCACGAGGCGATGTGGAAGCAGGCGGTTCAGACAAGAGAGACGTAATGCCCATTCCCGAGGACTGGCGCCGCATATCTCCTTCCTCTGGGTATGCTGTCCGCTCGTTGGCAGCCTATACATAAAAAAGAGAAATACAAGGGGGGAAGCACAGAAGCAAATACAAGATAAAGTTAGAAACCATATCTCCGCTTTGGTGTTAACAGGCCAAATATGATAATGGGGGTTCAGCGACACAAGTAAACCAAACTTACATGAGGATCTGTCGAATATCGTGAAGTAGGGGCATATGCCGAGGTCTCTCGCTGGTACATTCCCGACGATTGGCCGTAAGCATTAGACTGATGGTCAACTTCGGCAGAATATGCGGCTGGGACTGGCGAGTCTTTGTAAGACGAGTAGGCTGGCTGGCCAGAAGTGCTGTATCTATACGGCTGATGTGCGGGGAACTCGCCAATGGGCGGGTTCATTACGTAGCCATGCTCATTAACCTGTCTCCCCTGGTCATATGTACCGGATTCGCGTGGCACGCCCTCCCGACGGTACTCATAACGAGCGCGGTCATCGTAGTAGGCTGCTGTCGCTGGTTGCTGACGCTGAGAAGCATGACCGCGCTCTACAACAGGCTCAACACCAGGTGGCGGCTCCTGGCCATATTGCTGAGCAGTGTCATATTCGTAGCGTTGCGCGTAGTACTCGTCAGATGCGTGTCTATAGTTCGAGTCATACGTGTATGGCTGCGGCGCGTGTTGGCGACCATCGTCTCCTGCGTATGCTGCAGGATCACGAACGCCGTGCGTATCGTGTCCACGCCGGCGCTGCTCGTACTCATAGTCGTACTCGTACATGGGTGCTCGCTGGTGCTGGTAATGATACTGATGGTCCTGGCCATGTGCAGCACTATCGCGGTATCCGTATTCAGGCCTTCCATACGCATCGCGATATCCAGAATATTCAGGATACCCCGACACTTGTGCACGGTCGTCGTAGCGCGGGTGCGCATGTGTCTGCGAGGGCCTTTGCGACTGGACTTCAGAATACGCGTATTGATCGTAGACTGACGCAGGGTAGTCGTCTACGCCATCTCTTGCATTCTGGCGAGAATATCCGTAGACTGGATCGTATTGAGGGTATTCGTTGTGCTGGGACTGAGTATACTGCCGTTGATGCGAAGACGGACTCTGGTACGGAGCATTTTGCCGGTATGCGTTGTCTGAGCTCTGGAATGAAGCAGGGTGTTGTTGTTGTTGTTGTTGTTGTTGCTGCTGAGTATAACCACCTTCCTTTTCCCGAGCGGTACTTCCGTCAGCAGCGGTCTTGCTGCTGTGAGGAGATAGCAGACTATTTAGGTTGTGGCGGCTGTTTGGAGACTGGTCGTACGACATTTTCGGACCGAGTCAACAGCGTTTTTTGAATAATTAAATTAGGCCACCTAATATTCGCAAAGTATTTTTAAAAGAAAGAGGGAATTTCAAAATTAAATTGAATGTCGAAAATAAAGAGACGGGCAAAGGAACGCGTACTTTGGAAAAAGACAGGTTTTACAAGCAAAAAAGCTGTCGTGGAAAGAAGACAAATTCCAAGCTAAAAGGGAATGAGAACAACGTCAGGCTTGAAATAAAAACTACTAATAAGAAACCAAGCCAACAAAAAAAGAAGAGTTGGCCAATATCTAAATATATAAATAGAAAAGCGAAAAATATTGCATAACGCGATGAAGTGAAAGAAAGAAAGAAAAGAAAAAAAACAAGGAAGGGCGTTGTTACGCAGTTAATATAAAGAGATGATGGGGGATAAAGAATTCAGGAATGAAAAAGAAACGCTGGTTGAATATCCACAGTTGATATGCAAGTTTTAAAAAAAAACAGACTCCCACTCAACGAATGCGATGAGAGCATAACGGATACCCCTCCGAAGAAAAAAAAGGTTTCATCCACCCCCTTTTTGCTTTGCTTTATAGTCGGGAGAAAAAAGCAAGAGAGGAAAACATATACACTGCCTTTTCATTGTGGCCCTCTTTCTTTTAAAAGGGCGTTCTGGGGGGAGGGAGCAAAATCTGCTAACATTTTGGAAATACTTGGCATTATTCTGTCAAAGTACAAGGCTAAAGAGGTTCACCTCAAAAACGAAAGGCTCACATATCATAACAAAGAATATAAGAGCACACGATAAATAACATGCAAAGTCATGCCCAGCAACATCATCTCTATTTGCCATTTTACGTCTGCTAGATCATGAACATTGGTTGTCGCTGCTGAGACAGAGAGCAGATGCCACATATGTCAGGGTGTGAGCGAGTGTAGACATCCAGGGGTATTAATGGGAGAAAACGTAAAGACACACCAGGGTTCCTTAATGTAACAGAAAAGGAATTGAACAAGTGATTCTTGTTAATAGTTACCTTGAACAAACCGGTCAGACGCCAAAGCCAGCAAGAAATATAAGGAACAACAAGCACGATCTTTTATGTTGCCTGAAAAAGGGAGAAGCTCCAGAAGGAAAAAAAAGTTGGAGAGATAGAGAGGAGCGGAGAAGGGGCCAAAGTAAAGAGAGAGGGATTAAAGTGGGAAAAAAGGAAAGACCGCGTCGGTATAACTTATATGTTGGGCTGTGTGGCGCGTCCAGGTCAGCAGCGCCCACAAGAATGCTTGCTGTTTTTTTATCTGCCTGTGGACAGCTGATGGGAACGGATAGCACGGCTCGATTACGCCTAATGTCTGTGCCACAAAAGAGAAAAAAGAAAAAAGAAGAAAAGACCTCCTCCCTTCTCTGTACAAAGGTAACAAGGTCCAGAGATAAAGAAAGCTCCCACAGGTCGCACTCTTTGCCTTGCTCGGGTTGAAGAAAGAGAGAAAGACAATAATGCCGGATAGACTGTGCGTATGCGCTGTGTCCCTGCGGAGGTGGTCCAGTAAGTGCAAGCAAGCTAAATCCCAGTCGGTTAGAGTAATGGTCAACAAATGAGCAAGAAATGGCAAACAGTCGAGCCCCGGGTGTCGTGTGTATAATATAGAAAAGGTAATTGTAAAAGAAAAGCAAGTCAAGAAGGGTAGAATATAAAAGCAACAAGAACAGAGAGAGGGAAAACAATATTCGGTAGAGAATAAATGAGACGGAGAAGAAAGAAAAAGAGGAGAAACAAGACCAAACAGGTTTTTTCTATGCTCACAATGTTTTCCACAACTCGCATTCAAGCCTCAAAGCCGCATGCATGATACGTTCCGGGTCGTGGAGGACAGGCATTCATCTCTTCTTTCCGTCCAGATAAAAAAATTGTCTTTCATGAGTGGAAGAAAGAAAGAAAACAATAAAAATGGCGATGAATGGCGTCAACAGGACGGAGAAGATAATAATTGCCTTGATGTTGGTGGAAGACATGCAATTCCAAGTCTTTTCGCGAGAGAGAAACAAGTTGCGTTTTCACAACACATCAAACGGATACACTAAAACAGAAACACTTGCAACATTTCAAATATTCCTCATTGATCCGACAGGTACTAACCAA
Source organism: Coemansia sp. Benny D160-2 (assembly GCA_027595805.1). Taxonomy (NCBI): domain Eukaryota; kingdom Fungi; phylum Kickxellomycota; class Kickxellomycetes; order Kickxellales; family Kickxellaceae; genus Coemansia; species Coemansia sp. Benny D160-2. Next base: position 16,952 of record JANBOK010000081.1, on the reverse strand, counting down.
CCCCACAGGCCTTTAAACCTCAGGTTCTAAGTATTTTCTTTTTTTGGCTGTGTCATGAACAGCAAAATACGACAGAGTTCTCTGATGGCACAGCAGAATGAACGCTGTTGCTGTTTCTATTCTCGTCATCTCCCCGAATCAATGCAGAAGAAACGGCTGTACATGCCATTCCGTCAGCATGCATGTGTTTCTTGCCAGTTGTCTGTGTTCGCTACACAGAACAAGAGGTTATGGCGTCCTGGCGCATCCGGAGTCTGCCGGATGTTGTCGTCTCTCCACCCGCAGTTGCAGGGAAGAAGCCAGCAATAACCTTAGTTCACGGAATGAAGGAGAAAAGCCAATCGGCCCAGCTCCACGACAAATATATTAATCCAAACAAAGTAAAGCAAAAAGTAAAATCTGCTCTTGTCCTCCCACAAGGACACCCGCAGCACACGCAGGCAAGATCAGAGGAAGACTCTCCGGCGACTGGTCTCCAGATCGGCCTTGTACATCCATTCGTACTCGCCACTGGTCGGATCATAAAGACCCTTCTGCAGCCACCGAAGACGCAGGGTAAACCTAGGCCCAATCTCCTGCAGATCCACACGCTTACCACTGCGGAACACGTAGCGATGTCTGCGGAAGAAGATAAAGTCGCGCTGGTTGTGGAAAGTCACGGCCTGGCGGCCCTGGAACTCGGGTACCTGCGGGAATAGCGCAGCAAACATGCGACCAACAGTGTGGCCCAGACGTGTGGTGAACTGGTTGAGGATCAGCTCGGGGTAATGCGACGTTGCCCGCCCATGGCCCGAGATCTGCTTGCCGCCCTTGATCCGCGTCAAGCGGAAGTGCGCGGTCGGTCCGCTGGGCAGGTGGACGATAGTCACGTGTGTTGGTTCCTTGTGGTCCTCAGTAACGACAATCAGGTCAGTGTACTCGCGGTTCCTGCAGAACTGTATGATCTGCTGGAGCGAAAACTTCTTGCCGCGCTTCACGTACTCGAGGTTCGGGATAACCGACACCAGCTCCTTGACAAAGCTAATCGTGGGCTTGCTAGCGTTTGGCGTGGTTGTGATCAGCACCTTTGGCGCCTGTCCATTGAAGTACTGTGCAAACTCGTCTTCCTCCTCCTCCTTTGCCACCTCGCCGTCATCGGCGGCCACCACGGCCTCATCGAACTCGCGTGTGGTTTCCTGGGTGACTGGCACGTTCTCGCGCAGCCGTGCCTCGTGGAGCTCGGGGTTGTCCTTCTCTTCCTTTTTCAGCTCCAGGCGCCGCTGTCGCTTGGCTTTGGCCTTTTCATGCTTTTGCCTGAGAAATATTTCCTCCCGCTTGGCCTTGTTTTTGATGGACGACGGCTCGATTGTAGGGAGCCTCTTTCCCGACGACATTTCAGCAAATTTGTGGAGAGAACGTTGTGATAGAGGCTAGAGTGTGCGATTAGGATGCGGTGGTGTTATTCCTGAACATTAAAAGAATTGAATAGCTGAAAATAACGACTCAGAAGACAATGGTTAAAAAGACAAGGCACAAAAGTGGGTGTTTGCTGAGAAGAAGAGAAAGGAGAAAAAAAAAGTTTAGAACAAATATGATCTACAAATCACGAAAGATCAGATCAGAGGGGCTATCAATCGAAATCAGCCTGGCACAGGGGGTTGTGGTCGATGCTGCATTTGCCAAGAGTAATGGCACCTTGAGGTCAGACAGATCCACAGTTTAGTCTAGAAGAATCCGACAATAAGAAAACCTTGAAAAAAGACAAGAGCGGCTATTCTACCGACGTCCACCAGAACCACCAAAGCCGCCCATTCCGCCAAGGCCACCCATGCTGTTCATCATCTGCGACATCATCTCCTGCATGTTGCCCATGCCTCCAGCTCCGCCGCCGCCGCCGCCGCCTCCACCGCCCATCATCTGCTTCATCATGTTCTGCACACCGCCCATGCCGCCCATCTGCTGGATCATCTTCTGCATGCCGCCCATGCCGCCCATCTGCTTGAGCATGGCAGGGTTGACGGATCCGGGGTTCTTGGCCATCTGCTGCATTGCGTTCGGATTCATCTTGCCCAGCATTCCCTTGGGGCCGCCCATCTTCTTGACGATCTGGCCAAACTGGCGATGCTGGTAGAGCAGCGCCTGGATCTCAACGGTACGCACGCCGGAGCCCATAGCCACGCGACGCAGACGCTTCTCGTCATCAAACAGCTTCCCGTCGCTGACCAGCTCCTTCTCGGTCATACTGTCAAAGATACACATGTAGCTGCGCAGGCGACGGGTGCTCTCGTCGGCATCAAAGCCCTGCATCATCTCGGGCGACATACCGGGCATCATGCCCATGATCTTGTTAAGCGGGCCCATCTTGAGGATGTTCTCCAGCTGGTCGCGCATGTCCTTGAGCGTGAAGACGCCCTTGGCAAGGTTCTTCATCATGTCCTCGTTCTTCTCCAGATGCATATCCTGCACCGTCTCCACAAGCCCCGAGAGGTCGCCCATGCCCAGCATCTTGCTGACAAACGGCCGCGCCGAAAACCGCTCCAGATCGTGCATGTGCTCACCGGTTCCAATAAACACAATCGGACTCTCAGTGGCAGCAACAGCGCTGATTGCGCCGCCGCCCTTGGCGTGGCCGTCCATCTTGGTAATGATAATCGAGCCAATGTTAACAGACTCCTTGAAGGCGCGCGCCTGCGAGTCAGCAGCCTGGCCAATCGTGCCATCCATTACAAAGATAGTGTTGTCGGGCTTGACGGCCGCCGCTATCTGCTCCATCTCGGCAAAGAGCTCGGCCTCCTGCTTGTGCCGTCCACTGGTGTCAACTATAATGACGTCAAACTTGTCCTTCTTGAACATCGCCACGCCGTCCATTGCTATCTGCACAGGGTCGGCCTCGCTGTAGCTCCCGTAGTACGGAATGTGCGCCCGGGACGCATTCTGCTTCAGCTGGTCAAGCGCACCGGCACGGAACGTGTCTGCGCAGACAAGTCCCACCTTCATACCCTTGCGCTTGTAGTACGACGCAAGCTTAGTGCACGACGTGGTCTTTCCGCTTCCCTGCAACCCAACAAACATCACAACGTTCTGCTTTCCCTTGCGCGGCGTCCACGCCTCCTTCTTTGGATCCACCAGACTGCACAGCTCCTCAAACACCGCGCCCTGAATCACCTTGCGCTTGTTGCTGCTCGACGCAAGCTCCTCCATGTTCACGCGCTTCTTCACATTTGTGCGGAGCTGCTGCACTAGTCGCACATTGACGTCCGATTCAAGCAGCGCGCCGCAGAGCTCCCGCAATAGCGCATCCAGCGCCTTCTCGTCAATCACCGGCTCTCTGGAAAGCGCCTGAAGCGCGCCGTTAATCCGCGCGCCGAGCTCATTCAGCACCATGCTCTATACGAGTGTAGATGTGTGAAAATTGTTTTTTTTTTGGGTTCGCTGCTGATTTGTGGCTGCCGAATGAATCAAGACCACCACGCCAGCTGCTCAAGGATGTGCGTGTAATAATGTGAATATAGGTATAAGGTTACCGTAAGAAAAAGTAATATAAAAGGCAGAACCGAATTGGTGTAAAAGAAAAGAAAGAATAAGAAAAGGGGGTTGGCGCCTCTCCCCCCGCATTCTCGTTTTTAATAAGGGAAATGCCCAGTTGTACGCACGTGACAGCGAGCCAAGTAGAGACGCTCGCTAGAAACATCACTTGCGAGCAATGGGCGATTCGAGCCACAGGCCCTGGGGCTCTCTGGAGAACCCGTTCTCCCAGCTGTCGTTGTCGGCGGTCTGAGTCGCGTCGTAGACAACGGTGCCGCGCACAACGGTCTGGCAGACAGCGCCCTTGCAGACGCGCTCCTGGTAGGGCGTGAGCTTGTTGCGGAAGTGGAGCTTGTCGGCGGTGATCTTGATCACCTCGTCGGGGTTCCAGATAACAAAGTCGGCGTCCATGCCGACTGCAATTCTGCCCTTGCGGTCGGCGAGACCCGCGTGCACCGCAGTGCGCTCGCAGACCAGCCGCACGATGTCCTGGAACGAGAGACCGCGCTTCTGGCCCTCGGTCCACAGCAGCGGAAGCCCGATGCCCACAGACGCAATGCCGCCCCACGCCTTGACAAAATCGCCCTCGATGGCATCGGCTGCAAGCCCGCCGCTGGCGCCGCCGCAGCACGGATGGAGCTTGAGGTCGGGAGTGCACGGCGAGTGGTCGGACACCACAAAGTCAATTGTGCCGTCCAGCACGGCCTCCCACAGTCTGTCGCGGTTCTCGCTGCCGCGGATCGGCGGACAGCACTTGTACTCGGTGCTGCGGGCAGGAATGTCCTCGGAGTTGATAGTCAGGTAATGGAAGCAGGTCTCGACAGTCAGCGGCAGACCCTCGGCCTTTGCCGCACGGATCGCAGGCAGCGCATCGGCCGCCGAGAGGTGCACGATATGGCAGGGCACGTGGGGCGCAAACTCGCGGCACATCTTGACAACAAGATCAATCGCCTTGACCTCCATGACCGGCGGGCGCGAATGCAGGAACGTGTCATACTCCACCGGATTGCTTGACGCATCCGCGGTGGCACCCGTATCCATCTCAGCGTGGAACATAATCAGTCCGTTCTTCTTCTTCAGCTCCGTCATCGCGTCGCGCAGCTGCTCCTCGTTGACCGGAGGGAACTCGTCCACCCCGCTATCGCACAGGAAGCACTTGAATCCACGCGCGCCGGCCTCGAGCATCGGCGCCAGATCCGCCGCGTTCCCCGGAACCACGCCGCCCCACGTGGCCACATCCACCCACATGCCCTGCTGGAAGCTCTCGCGCTTCTGCTGGTACGCCGCCACAGTCACCGTCGACGGGATGCAGTTGAGCGGCATGTCCACGATGGTTGTCACTCCGCCGGCTGCCGCCGAGTGCGACGCCGTCACCACTCCCTCCCATTGCGTGCGTCCTGGCTGGTTGATATGCACGTGGCCGTCCACGATGCCTGCCATAACCAGGCTGTCTCCGGCGTCGACTGTTGCGTTCTCCGGCTTGTGCTCGCTTTCGATGCGCGCTACCTTGCCAGCCGCGTCCACGTAGATGGTTGCTGGCCCAACTGCTGCGCCAGAGTCGAGCAGCACCCGCCTGCCAGTGAAGACCGTTGTTGTTGGGTTCTGGCTCATTCTGGAATGAAGTCTGTGTCTAGGTACTTGTCACTGGTTAAAGAAAGACGAAAAGAAGAGGAAAATGGAGGTGGCAGAATCACAACATAAAATCAAACTCGTTCTTGCTGATAGAGAAAGAAAAAGGAGGGAGGCGGTGAAGCATTGACATGCCACGACGCTATGCCATGCTGCGATGCCTTGCGATGTCTTGCCCTGCTTGCGATGCATAAAGAGCCCCCCGCTATCTTGTAATTGTTCTGTTGCAGAAGATATTGGTGCTGGTGCGGCGATTATTCCTGAGTGCGTCTTTTTTCATTTTAGTGGGAGGGTGAGCAGTTAACATGTATGCTGTTACCTTTCCGCCCAGATGGGACAAGCCGTTTATACCATTGCATTTGTCTTCCGCGTCATAAACGCAAAGGCCAACCAGAGCACAAACACAAAATCCTAAGCTGAGGAAAACGCTCAGCAATTTTTATCAGCACGTTCGGTGGGACAATGTAAAAAATCTCCGCTGTTACTCACACCGGACGTATCTCTCCTTACGTGCAGATCTAACGCTAAATGTAAAAAAGAAGTTCAAAGTGATAAAACTCCCCGAATGGTATTATTAACCAGCAATTACCAATCAATCGTCTCTTACAACGCATTATTGTCCTCTGTGCTGCTGTCGTGCGCAAGCTTGGGACGCTTGTTCTGGCCTTTGCGCTCAAACCACGCCTGATTCCGCATTGCCACAGGATCAGCTCGTTTGCGATCGAGAATCGGCACGTAGTTGCGCAGCACCTTGATGGCTCCGCCGCCAACAACCACATGGTTGACTCGCTGCTTCTCGGATTGCGCATATCTCGCACGGCAGTTAGCCCACCGATCTTCTTGATCTTCAAGCACATCCATCCCCTCGACGCTCTTCAGGCTTTCTGGCACCGGGATGACGGTGTTGCGCAGGTTCTGGAGTAGCGCGCCTGCAATGATCGCTTGCGTGTTGAGATGGCTCCACTGCCGCAATATATCCCGGTCCAGCGTTGCCATGTTTGCGGCGTCCTGTCCAGGATTGCGCACGTAGATCCAGTCGACATCGGCCCTATCAAACACGCAGTCCGCAAGCACAAGCGGCGTGTCGGCTGCCATTTCGTATTCGGGTTTACCACCCACACCCTGCACATCCAACAGCTGGTCAACAATGCTAGGCGCCTCGAGTCCCTGCCCAACAAGGAAGAGAATGGCCATCATGCAGCGCACCTGGTGCCACAGAAAGGCCGTGCCTCGCAGCTCCAGCTGCCACCATTTGCTCTCGGGACATTGGCCATCGCCAACAAACGAGACCTTTGGAGGGACAGGGTTGATCGCAATGTCAATGACGGTTCGCTCAAAATTAGTGATCTGCTTTGCTGGATCCAGCCTGCAAAAGTTGCGAAAGTCCCGCGTTCCCACGTACCTGCTGGCCGCGTCTCTCATTGCGTCGATATCAAGCCCATCACCGCTAAAGAAGTACCTGTAGAACCGCGACTTACACGAAAACCGTGCGCTAAAGTCAGCCTTCACCGGCGCCCACGCCAGGATCCGGATCTCTGGCGGCAGACTCTTGTTCAACATGTTCACGTATGGAAGCTCGCGCTCATTCGGCGGCAGCGCCACAGGTCTGTTCCCATTCCGCTCCTCTCTTACAATCTCCGCGGTCCCGTTTCTCTCAATCTCTGCCGCCTCTTCCTCCGAGACGTATTTTCCTGTGGATCTGACGTACAGCGCAATTACCTGGCCAAACCCGCTGACTCCACGATCCGTTCTACCGCAGCGCGAGTAATCGCATTCGGACTCGCCTGTAATCAGCTTACATTTTGCCAGTGCCTTGAATATCTCTCCCTCCACTGTCGGGAACTGGCTCTCGATCTCCCTTTTCTCCTCCGATCCCAGCGCGTTCCCTTGCCGCGCAAGGCCATGGTACGGCCATCCAAAGTAGCTGAATTTCAGTGCTACCTTTCGCTCGGAAAACTTGCCAAAGTCGAATTGCCTTTCTCTCTTTGACTGCTTTCGCGACTTTTGAGCGTTCTTTCCGTCGGCATCAACGTCAACACCAGCAGCAATGTCAACATTAATGCCAACATCGGTATCAATGGCTGGGTCGTTTGTCTGGTCTGTCTCTACTGCTGGAATGCCATTTGTGCCCGTTGCCTCATTCCTCTGCTTCTCCAGAAACAGCAGCCGCTCAACAAGCGACTCTCTGGACCACTCCGCATATTTTGCTGTGTCCGTCATAGCTGCTTTCTGGTTGTAAATGATCGTGGATAATGCTGTCTGGTTATGTAAAAGCCGAACGCCTTTCGCCCTTATGTGGAACACTCGTGTTTGCAGCACAATTAAGGAGCGCATACAACAACAACAATAAACGGCAAACAGCGACTCCTTCCGTTTTATGGAGAAAGAAGCAAAGCTATAATATTAAGAGTCGGCAGAACGGCAAGCCTGCACATTCTTCAGTTGTCTGACCTCACTTGACTTTTGTATTTAAGGTTATCATGGTAAATCAAATACGAGGGAAATATTTGTGGGTTTCTCAATTCCAGGTGCTGAGTGCCTTCTATCGGTGAATTATCGACTGAGTAGCCTTTTGCTTTCATGGTAATCCAACATATATTTAGTTTTCACGCACTGACAACACTAATAAAGTCAAAGAATCGCCAGCTAAACTGTGGCATGGCTACATTTTTAGAGATGTATTTATGGACCAAAAGCCCTTTTGTAAACTGCAAGAACATAAAAACACATATCCTCGTCTATGCTATGCGCGCCCCTCCTCTCCTGTCAAGATCAAAAGCCAGCCGGTGTTGTACGTGGAATGGGCCGCTTTGTGAAATGCGGTACCTTGTGCACGCTCTTCCGATGCTTGCTGGCTGTCCGCGAGAACGTCGTGTATTTGTCGCGAGGAAGCATTTCGTGCTCCTTGGGAAGCACCTTTGCAAGCTTCAGCTGCTTGCATTCGACTCCCGATGCAACAAGAGTGTCAATGACGCTGTCTACTTCGCGCAGGCGCTTGCGAACGTTTGCTTTGCGTGTTTTGCTCATTCTCCAGGCAATTCTCCAGGCCCGTCCGCCAAAGGCTGCAAATGTTGGTCGAAAGGCACCACCCAATGAACCGAACATTCTTATAATGCTATGTCAATGCGTTCGCTGTTGTTGTTACGCCTTCAAATGATCTAGAGCAAGAACAAAATATCACTATAGTAAAACAGAACGCTACTCGATTGAATAAACAGCAAAAGAGAATTGCATTGGAATAAGCACAATTATCACAGCTGGATGTTTTGCTCTTCAAGATAATGCAGCCAAAAAAACAGGCACGCACAATTAATCCTCTATCTAATCCTCTCTAATCACATAGACAGTTTTGAGAGGGAAGAGAACAGCAAGCAGATTTTTCAGCCGCAAATCGGATTATACGCCTTTGTGGTGCATTTTTTGCTGGGGTGAGGGGTGGGCGGAATTCGGTGAGGCAGGGAGTCTCGAAATCTCGACCGTATAAAATAAAACGCGCCAGCTTTCAAGACTTTGATTAGGTTTCTTTCTCCGTCTCATTCTCATTTTACAACAAGTATAACTTTCCCTAAAAGTGAGTATTGTTTCTGATACATCCATTCTACCTGCACCAGTTGCACCAGCACTGTGCTGTGCTGGGAAGAGAGGCGCAAGCGGGATGCATCCAGATACTTGGTGTGCGGACACTACTTTGGTGGATTCGCCGAATTACTACTGCTCTTTGTTGGCCAGCAGATGACGATGGATTCGACTGATGGATACACCGACACGTATCCATAAGCATTTGGCGGGAGTGCTTCTCAGCTGTTTTCTGTAAATATAAGCAGCGTCTTCTTACTTTGATAACAACACATTCAACTAATTTCATGCCGATTCGACATTCCCTTTTCGTACATTTACATTCATCTATTGTAATCTCTTTTGTAGATGAGAGCAAAGTGGAAGAAGAAGCGCGTCAGACGCCTTAAGCGCAAGCGCAGAAAGATGCGTGCCCGCTCCAAGTAAACATAACCCGACCCCTTTATTGACGAACGACAAGCGCTAGGGAATCATGTTCCGTGGAATGGAACGCTTTGGATGAGCGGAGTTGAGCTGGGAGGAATCTTTAACGCAAATAGGCAAGGCTACTCTTGAGTTGCCTCGGCTGGACAGCCACTGGTTTTTATCCTGCTTCTGTCATTTTCTGGTCAATTTAACATGGGAATTGGCACGACTGTCAAGATTTTGCAGCACCTTCTCATTCTTTATTCCTTTTTGGTTTATTTTTTATTTCGTGAGAGCATGGTTTCAATAGCTCTTTCGTTTGTTCTTGTCTGGTTGTTACAAATATAACTTTTGCGCATATTTGCACGGGCTGCTGGCTCCTCCTATTATTTGTTTGTTTGTTTGTTTTGTAATCCGAACAGGCTTTTTCAGATGGAAGCCTCGAATCCATGGAGCCAGGTCGAAAACTACCTGCATAAGACCGAACCTGGTGGCCCCGACATTGATACTGAGGCTAGCGATCCAGTGTTCTGCTGTGTACTTGATTCGTTTGAAGCCCCAACCAAGGCTGAATCTGACAATAGGTTTGCAACCATATTATCCATAGTCGGACGCAAGAATGACACTGTTCTTGGCAGTATCCGAAGACAGGCCATGAAGCAGTCGGCGGCCTGGAAGAACAGTACCGTAGTGAGTCTGGCAGAGTCGTCTAGCAGCAAAGACGCCGTGGATGAAGATCAGAACCGCTGGGCTGTTTCAGCACTGCGTTCACTTTCTGAGACAGAACCGCCCGATTTTTCCAGCGCCTTGAAGATCTGGCAGCTGCCACACACAGCGCTTGCCAGGCTCTGTCAAGAACACCTTAGCATCAACAGCTTCAGCGGACCAGCACTTGCTGCGTTTATTGACTCCGCCGTTTCCAGCCCAAATGTGAGCCTAGAGAACCAGACGCTTCTATTGCGCCAAGCGGCGTCGTCAATACTGTTTGCCGATGGGGAAGAGGCCATTCCCTCTATTGTTCAAACCCAGATCATTGCTCTGCTGCAGGCGTATCCTCAGGTCATGGCCAGAGGGCTGTTGCTGCCGCTGCTGGAGGATCCAAAGCATCTTCTCCCACCGGTCACCGCCATGTCTGTCAAGGCCATCAAAACTGACTTGCCTGCCAGTGCTGCAGAGATTGTTGGCAACGAAGTCACCTCAATAGCAAGTAAATCGCCATCGGATGTCAGCGATAACTTTCTCCAGGTTATGGAAGCTGTTGTCAGTGCAATGTCGGCTCCATCGATGGCCGAAAAGCAATTATTGGTCAAATGGAGCAAGAGCTGGGCCGACATGTTCCGGCAGATCGTGCCATTAAACTGCGAATCAAAGAAACTCAGCGCTCTTGTGCTTCACTTTGTCAACAGATTCGGCGCCAAGCTGGATGTTTCTGATCTCGACGGCCTTGCTACCTCGGTTAACCTAATCAGGACTCCGCTCAAGGCAGCTATCGCTGGAACTATTTCTAGAAAAAGAAAGGCCAAGCAGAGCTGAAGCAGATAGACGCCAATGCTATAGAGAGAGAAAGAAATAGAAATGTAAATAAATAATGCCCTAAAGAAACAGAAACAGCTACACTCTGGCGGGTGCTGGTGCGAGCCGGGCAGACAGTGGAGCTAGAGCCGTACTGGATCCGTGTGCAGCCATCCCTGTCTGTGATTGTGAAAACAGCTCACTCAGGCGGCGCAAATGAGCCTCGTACTCCTCGTTTAGCTTCGCTTCCGTGAGGTTTGCAGCGCGGCCACTGGCAGGGTCGCTGACCTGTCCCCGACCCATGTAGATAAAGCCGATCAGCCGTCTGTACTCCTCAAATGTAAAGGACACGCCGTTATCGGCAATATGCTTGAGCACGCCATCCGCACCGAGCTCGTACATCTCGTAGAACCGACGCGCCTTGTCAAGCCCACTTTCCTCTGGAAGAGCAATGTTTGTGAGGTTCTGCTGAAGTGCAAGAATGTTGCGGATCATCTTGCGGCTTCCTGCATCGTTAAACTGCTTGATATGGCGAGTGTTCGTCATCAGAATATGCGCCATCAGGACAGATATGCCGCCAAACACAACGTTTAGTTTGTCGCTAGGCAGACATCCCTCCATCTTGTCCTCAATCGTCGAGATATCGGCATTGAGCGCCTGGATGTACGGGTCGGGCTCAACCGCCTCAGACTGTAGGTTGTAGTTGCCCTCGCGCGTAGCCAGATCAAGATAGTGGATGCAATGCGCATGGACCTCAATGCGCAGAACCATCAGACACTGCACCGACAAAGCAGTGTACCGACCAACCACTTTCGACTTGTCAGCCTCGTGTCGCTTAAGCAGCGCTGTGGCCGTGGGGCCGTCGTGGTTGCTCAAAACCTTTGCACGATCGGCCGAGATCCTGTCCAGCTGTATAAGCAGCCACTCGAGTGTCTGGTGCAGCTGCGCAATACAGACCAGGCGCTTGACGTCGAATATAAGCTCGTATGGATTTAGCGAACGCTCGGTCTTGAGGATCTCCTCCTGTCTTATTTCCTTTTCAAAATCGGCCTGGAACACCTGTCGCGTTTGCTCATTGCGTTGCCTCAGTTGCTTGTCAAACAGCTGCCGCATCTCCACGTTTTCCGACCATTTCACGCTGGTATACATTTGGTTTTCAGGCGACCTAACAGTCTCGCGGAATAGACTCTCGCACTGGTCGTAGTATTTAGAAAGCAGCTGCAGTAGTATACTCCAGTTTTCGCCTCTAAATGTGCTTAGCTCATTGAGTAGCGTACCAAAGCTATGGAGCAGCGGGACAATCGCAGCAGCCCCACGGAATATAGGACGGCCGCTAAAGTACGTATTCATGTCGACATCAAATGCATCGCTAGCAGAGGTGACTGCGTTGAAAAGCTGCATCGAGCGTGCTTCTGCGCGCGGTAGGAATGTCTTTTTGAAAAACGTCTGCAAAAACTCGTCAGGATCGTCGTCTCCAGACGTTGCAAGATGGCCTGGCGATAGAGGACTTGTTGGAGAAATGTCGCCAATGATGCTCCGTCTCACCGACGGCGAGATAACCGCAGTAGGGGCAGAAACCCCAGTCGGAGAAAGAAGCGTGGAGATACGCTTTGTAAAGGAAAGCGCCATTCCGAGCAACGTGGGTGCATGTTCGATGCTTGGCTCAGCCAACACTCTGTGCTGGCGACCATGCTGGTGGTCTGCGTACTCATCAATGACTGCCGGAGAGCTCGTGTCCTTGCTCTTCTTTGGAATTGATATTGTAAGCTCGTGGAAATGACTCTCGATCTGCGAATATAATGCCTCGACAGTCTCATCAATGTCTGCATTCTTCTCCATATGAAACAGGTCGCTGACACCTGTTTTCATACCACTGCCGCCAAGCGATATGTCGACGCTTCTAGATGTAGGCGCATCATCAGGGATAATGTATGCCTTGAGTAGCGAGAAAATCTCGTCCTTTATTACGTGCCACACGTCGTTGATCGTGTACGGCTGCATCTTGCGGCGACTCTGGGGAACAGAATTTGGCGATGTAATCGAGTAGCGGTCGCGGCGATCCAGGCTATTAACGATATCCAGCACATAGTCATGGTACTCTAGTACAGTCTCAAGCCGTGCAAACAGAATCCGGGCAAAGTCGAACAAAACCTCGCGATCTGTGTCTTGCGAGAAATATTCATCTTGCTGGTCGCCTGCTTTAGACTTGTAGATAAGCGCTCGGTTACGATCCTCAACTTCGCCAGCCACGCCATCGATAAGACGTGCTAGCTCATAACCAATCGAGCTCTTGAGCTCCTGCATCGCCTCATTCGTGTTCTCTAGCGTAACAAGACTCTCGATTAGCATCTCGACATAGGCAAACGAGTCCGCTTCGGGATTTCCGTCGTTGGCATCGTCAGCGGAGTCAGCAGGTCTTTTGTTTTTGCGAGAGACTCGTATCTTCCGTCTTGCCAGTGCACTCCCACCATTCTTTGACGTAGACTTTGACCCTCCAGCAGCATCGTTTTCCGACGTGCCATTCGAAACCTCTTCCAGGTCGTCTTCGCCTTCTATGCCCATCTTGCGCTCGCAGTAGGGGCTTTTTAAATAGATGTGGCTGTGCAGTTCGTCGATAATCTTATGAAGAAGGCTCGCTTTCTCCTTTTCCAGCTGCGTTCTCAAGCCAGAAAGAGCCTCTATCGCATTAAGCTCGGGGTCGAATACAAACTGCATGTCCTGAACAAGCTTTCCGGCAGCTGTCAGAAACTTTTTATCGGCGGTGTATCCTGCCATCTCGTCTGGAAGCCGCTTCACCTCCTCAATTCGGTTAAGAATCGTAACTATCGCACCAAGCTGGTTGCTCTTGGTGTAAAGCTGGTCCAGGCTGCCTCGCTCTTCGGTAATCATCCGACGCACTCGCTGAAGGTTGTTTTTTATATGGCTGACTGACATTGTGGCATCGTGGATCTTGTCATGCAGTCCGCTAAATGTCAATATGGATTCATTGAAGCCGCCATAGTACTCGTTGACAATGCCATCTAGAGACTCGTTGAGCTGTTCGTAATAGAAGCAAAACTCATCGTAGCTTTTCCCTAACGAACTAGAGTCCATCATCTGCAGTGCGAGCCCAACAGGGTTAAAGTCCCTGAGCTTGATCCCTTCAAGGCTACGCGGAAGCTGCCATAACGCGTCTGTTGTTTAAGAGGTAGAAAAGGTACACGACACACAGACCAACCACAGTCAGAAATGTCATAGTATACGTTAGCTGGGTTAGTAAGAAATAAGGTCCAATATAGGCATGTCATTCATTGGAAAATGTAAGAAAACTTGCTCTGCATCCAGCTCCAATCCAAAAAACCATGTACCTTCTGCTTTTCGCAGGGCGCGCTCCTTGCGCTCTTCGCCGTCTGCCGCGTCGTTGCTCGCCACAGATCTGTTTGAGCGTCGGCTCATTCGTGGACGATGCATAATTGTTATCGTGTTGCTCTACAGCGGCCTTAGTTGTGAGCTAGAAAAATATAGACCAGACAGGAATGCCAAGTAGCCCAGGTCCTGTGAGTGCAATTGAAAAGTATTAAAAACAACAACAATAATAATACAACAGTTGCAAAACCCAAAGTCACCCTGACCTTAAAACCCCAAACAACCTTTTAACAAGCGAAACAGGGATGATGGTGTTGGATGGATGACATCTTGGCCTCTGATTGGCTTTGTGTTCTGCTCTCTGTGAGGCGGGGGTGTTTTTTCGCGGTCTGTGTGTTGTGAGTAAAAGTGGTACGGCCACCAGCTCAGCACTTCACTGCGGTTCCTCGCTTGTGAATCAGCGCCAAACAGCATATCCAGGCGCAAAAGACAGGTTCTCTTTATCGTCCATGCCCATTTAATTGCGAGTCAATGTAATCATGCCACAATCCACGTCCCGAGATTACAGCGATCTAGCAGGATATCCTTCAGCTAGAACCCTGTACCCAGAAACGAAGACCAAATGACGGATACGCTCCCCACAACACATGCAGCAAAGGTCATGAATGAACAGCAGCCGTTAAATTGCCTTTTCTTGTTGTCAAAATGCATCGTAGAGTCTGGTGTCGCATCCGTTTTCGCTTGGTGCTCCTTGTTCTTGATTTCCCACATCCCAATAGATCCCACATAGTAGGGCCGCAGCCATTTCAGAGAGAAAAGCTGAGATTTTCAAGAAAGGATGACTGCGGTGAAAAGAACGCACTTTTGACTACCATTTTCACTTCCAGCAACTCTTTTGGCTGCGGAAAGGCTGTTCAGCACCTTGCGTTTCTGGATTCTAATAAAACGACCTTTACTTTCTTCTACTCAGAGACTTTTGGAGAGGTTTCGCGATTATCTTTTCTATTTTCTATTTTCTATTTCCTCTTACACAAACAACATTCCAAGCTTGTTGATAATACATAACCATTTCTAGCATTGTTTTGTTTGTCCTTTGATATCTACATATCCGCTTTGTTTTATGTTCTTCCATCCTTGGTTGGGTAAAAGTCAGCAATGATCGATCTTCGCAGGCTCGCTGCACAAACGTCTTCTCTTAAGGATGCCGCGTTTTATCCAGCAAGCGACATTGCGCTTTTCCTGACAACAGCCAGACTGCTCTGTCGTAGTAGCTCAAAAGGAGCAGTCTATCGCTCATCCAATCCCCTGGGCCAGTGCTGCTACGCAATGCTTTTGATTCTTGCCACAATCCAATGCCAATCCTGGACAGAGGCGCATCTCCCGCTGTCAATCGCCTCGCTGACCCTGCTTGCAACGCAGCCCGATGGATACTACCCGTTCCAAGTGGCCAATCTCTTTGGAATGTACAGATCGCTGAGCGGCCACATCGACACTGATATTTGGTATCGTCTGTTCTACGCCTCAATGCATTTGTATCTTTTGCTGGCCAACCTCAATTCCCAAAGCCAGGAGATTCTAGACGATCTGAAAGGCATGCTTCTATTCACACAGGAGCGTCGCCTGCTTTCCATTCAAAAGACTCGCAATATAAAGCTAGAGGACCTCAAAGAGATTCCTGAACACCAGCGGCTTAGCTCGGTAGCTCGCGAGTTCAAGTACGACGTCAACGAATCCTTTTTTGTGCTGCGAGCCATCTTCCGGTCCATCTGGCGCCCAATGATTCCGATCTACATCATCGACTCGCTGCTCAGCATTGCCAGCGTCGGTTCCTCGGTTTTGAACAGTCGAATTCTACATCTCATTGATCTGCCATCCGAGCACAGCTGGTACGAGGGCTATCTTACGCTTGTGTTGACATTCTTTGTCAATATTCTCACGCGCCAGTTTGGTCGGATCCAATCGTGCGTAAACGACGAGTCTGATCGCGTTAGCAAGGCTGTCCGGCTAGAACTGTTTCGGCTCCCACTTACCAACGCTGGTCTCCGTAAAAGACACACTATCAGGAATGCAGAAATGGCAGCCAGCTCCTTGATGAGCAGCATTCGGGGTATACAGTTAACCGTTACGACGTTGGTTGGCACCATTGCTACGATTGTCCCCATTTACAGACGCATCGGCTGGCTGGCGTTCATGCCTGTGGCGGTGTCTTTTGGAATAAGCATACTTGAGCGCTTGTTGGTAAAGGTGCTTGGCGAGAGCTACCAGTGGAGGACGACAAGATACGACTTTTCGTACGACGCAGATGTTTATGAGATCCACAGTAACATAAAGTCCATCAAGATGTTTGGCTGGGAGCGCATGTATGTGGATCCGGAGCTACAGAAGCACTGGGGCCAGTCTGTGAACCAAAGAAGGCTCCCATGGTATGCTCCTGTGGTTCGGTTCATTTGGTTCCTATTCACCACTATGGAGATGGTCTCCAACCAGTTTTCGGTGTATATTGCAATCTACATGTTTTCGTCCGTCGGTACCGATTCTGCTGCCGCGATATCCAATGCAGACATGTTCCAGCTGGAGATACTGATGGGCGAGCTTCTGTACAAAGTAGAAAACCTTATCTCGCGTCTGCGCTCGCTGCAGAGGATTGTTGGATATAACTATCGGTTGGAGAAAGCTCTTAAAGGCGACTTTGTTATCACGCTGCCGCATTACCCAATCGATTGCGCCAAATCGGAAGACCTGAGAGGCGGTGCTGGTGCCTCTGTTGCGCTGGAGGATTGCGACTTTGTGCGGAGAAGCAAGGTTCCTGTACTTCGTGACATTTCATTCAATGTCAAGGACGGCGAGCTTGTTGCGGTTGTTGGAAAGACGGGGTCGGGCAAGTCGTCACTTCTTTTGTCTGTTTGCGGCGAGATCGAGAAAACCAAAGGATCCGGCGCTGTGTTTGGGTCTATTGCATTGATGGAGCAATCGCCCTGGAT
>JANBOK010000080.1:0-33867 GCA_027595805.1 Coemansia sp. Benny D160-2 | reverse complement strand
AGCAGCAGAAGCAGCAGCAGCAGCAGCGGTGGCCGAGTTAGCAGCGGTCGATGGGCCAGATGACGATGACGATGAAGGAAGTGAGTGGCGGGCGGAATCTGGCTGCTCGGGATATGATGCTGACCGCCGGTTAAGAGAAAGAATAGTGATCAGCGTACTGGTGGTTTCATCGGCATTCTGGATTTCAACATCGTCTAGAAACGCACAGCCATAGTAGGACCATTGTGCAGTAGGATCAATACCGCCCGTATCGCCCATCTTTGCCTGCGCAGAGGCCTGCGCAACAACAAGCATGTCAGAGAATAAAAGCAGACGCGTTGGAAGGCGAGAAATCAGCTCCCGTACAAAATATTCGGAGACAAACGAACGAGACTCTGAATGGGGTAAAGGAGGGCACTGCTCAATGGTACGGAATATCTCGATCAAGCGATACATTTCCTCTTGCTTGCGCCGACACTCGTTGACGATGGATGCAAAATTGGTAGCGTTTTTAACTGCGCGACAAAGGTCGATGTGGTCCCCATGCATGGCGGGAGTGTGCTTCAAGATGTTTTTAAGCAGAAGAGTGTACCTTGTGATGCGCTGAATTGGAAGCATAAGCAGATCTTTGAGGGACTGGCGGTTAGTACGCTTTTGTAGCATGCACTCCTCGTGGTAACGCAAATAGGGCTTATAGTCCTGGAGCTGTTTGAGACTGTTAACGGCAGCTCCGTAGTTGCGGACATATGCAATAAAGTCACCCCAGTGTCGGTCCCTTGTACGGAACAGGGCCCCGATTCTAACGCCATCATCAAAGTCGTTGCCGGCCACCCGATGTCCTCGCTCAAATGTACCAAGCACATAGTCCATGTCGCGATAAAACTGGGTGGCATGCGAGTGAAGCGCCGTGATCCCAAAAAATACAATGCGGGCAGTCTGGTAGGGAATAATTGGCTTTGGGGAGTTTGCGGACGAAAATACAGGTTCCATCCACACCTAGAAAACAGAGTAAAGGAATGAAATGCATGTTGATATAAAGCGTTTAGCACAACTACACCCATCTAAAACACCAGCATCGCAACCGAATAAATAAACAGAATGGCACAATAAAATCGGCGAATTAGCCTACCTTCTTGATGACAAAAAGATTGTCCACAAAGTTTTTCTCTGTCATAACAAGCTCGCGGGCCGCATGAAGACGCATTGCAGCAGGAGATCTTTTGTGAGCTAGTGTGTCCAATGAAGGTTGCGATCTCGACAAAGTCGTATGCTCCGAGTCAGCAGCAGCATGCAGCTCCAGCCCCTTGTCTACATAGCTGTCGTCCAGATGCTCCTCTGTTTTCGTGGATCCCGTATCGGGATCTGTTTCCCACAGATTCTCATTCTGGGTTTTATGCTGTTGTGGTTGTGGCTGCTGTGGTTGTTGTTGCTGTTGTGGCTGCTTTAGCTCAGGGCTTGCCGGAAGCTCATCCGCGCTGGAAAGCGATCGCATAAACACACTTGATCTGTTCCAAACATATGTTGAAGCGCGTCTAATACCTACACCAGCCAGCCTGGAACGAGACTTCAGCGAACGTGTATTGCCAACACCAAGCGAAGCGGAAGACAAACCATCCTTATCTGTGCTGTCAAGGCCTTGTTCAGGTCTGGTACAATTATCCAAATATGGTTCAGCCAAAGTATCGCCGGCTGTTGGGCTTCTATCTGTATCACCAGGATGTAGAATCGGATCAGTGTATTCAAGAGGCGCCGAAGCAAGCGCTGGTGAGATCGAGCAACATTCAAGCTGATCGAGTTTGGGGTCAGCACGCGAATTTAATGTATCAACATATAATTCGGAAGCCACTGGTGGAATGCCTCTGGCAGAATCAGTGCTACCAAAGGCAATCATGGTAAGGAACGCTTTTGCAGATGCAATAGATGGAGAGGGTTCTGAAGGCAGGGTGGTAAAGGTATTATCTCCCGATTTTGCGTCAAGATGGCTCTTTTTTGACGTCAGCTCATAGAGTGATTTTGCTCTGGTACGTATATAAGAACCACGCGCTTGAGTGATCTGACCAGTCATGCCCTTACAGTTGCTGAAAGCTAAAGGACGGCTCGTCGACAACAACAGAGTTTGGTCTGGGCGCCCCCCACCTTTGCTGCTTTCATCTTTGTTACTCGAAAGTGATAGGCAAGAAACAGAGTCATCTGCGCGAACGGTACCTCCATCGCCAGCGTGCTCCAAAGACTCTCTGGCTGGCCTTGACAGCTGTGGTGAGAGCGAGTGGGGCAAGCACAATGACACCGAGGCAACATCGTCAATGGACGCATGGCGAGCAGATCTTTTGTCTCCCCGAAGCTTGACAGACCCCATCAATATAACCCCTGGATCTTCAGCCAGATCACAAGAAGCTCTCTCGAGGCTTGCTTTCACTGACGACTGCTGTGAAATAATACTGGTCTCTGATCCTTGGAATCTCTTCCAGGAAAACGTCATTGGCGTCATCTCGTCCAAACGACGATTCTCCGACGAACTGTGTTGCCAATGAATGTCGACTAAATCGCGCTGCAAACCAGCTTCGGGCGACATAGACGCACCCATATCATATATGCCTGAAATTGAAGCTTCCGAGGGAGCTTTGTTGGAAGGAGCACGTAGAGATGACACACCCGAGTTTCCACTAGCAACCACCAACCCAACATCATTTTGGATATCAAGAGACAAACTCTTAGCCTCAGACTGACCTCCAGGCACTAACTCGCTCTCAAGTCTGCAATCATTCGGCACCTCTTGTCCAGACTCGGAGTGGTGCTGTTGATGGTGCTGTTTTTGAGGATACGATGCTATTATGTGTGATGTATTGCTAGGCTCGGTTTCCTTTGCGATTTGTGTCAATGACTTAATGCCTTCGTCGTAGACTTCACCCTCGACATCCTTTTGATGACTACTAGAAAACGTCGCATCATGGTGGTTTACAGCCGACGTGCAACCACTTGTTCGATAATACAGAGCACAAGTGCTGTCAAAACCTTCGTCACCAGACAACGCACCATTGTAGCGGTTGTTCTTCTTGTCTGTGTCGCAGTGGGTATGGTAAGCAGTTTCGCTTGGGTGGTAGGCAATGGATGGTCCGGTGCTCTGTTCGTTGGTATTTGGAACATCGGTGTTGCTGTAATCGATACTAGTGCGTCTAGAACTCAACATTTGCGCTTGACTATGCTGGGATCCTTGTGGAGATAGCGCTTGGGTAATCAGACCATTTGTTTCGCTCAATTGAGGGGAGGTAGACTCTATGCGTCTTCCAAGTTGTTGAGCAAGCTCGGTTATGTCAGGTGCAGACGATCGCCTTGATACGATGCTGAAGCGGCCCTTCTGGGCTTCAGGAGGGTTCGCTTGTGATACACGACTATCGTTGTGGCGCCGAATAACACTGATGGTCTGCATCCCATCATACAAGTTGTCTGCATGTCCAGGGCGATGCTGTTCTGTTGGCAACAATGGCATGGGTGTCAGTCGAGACGATCTGGCCAGCAGATCGCTCTCCGATCCCGACATACGAGCGGATTTTGGATGAGAATATTGCTGGGTTGCTAAGGAGGACCCAACAGCAGCGTCAAAGCCAAAGCCGCTATTTGATTCTACAGGAGAGCTCGGGCCCAGTCCGAGGCCAAAAAATAGCCGTCCAATGCGAAGTCGCCGTAGCAGACCCTTTTCACCGCCAGCCGTTCGCGGTCTTATGGTTGGCGGTTCAGACTCGTTGCTAGTGCCAGGGGCATTTGATTTTAAAGCGGTCTTTAGCAGTCTTGACTTTGCCATGTCTGTTGATATGTGTCTGGTGCTTTCGGTTAGCTTGAGTATGGCCTGCAAATCAAGTTAGATAGCGTGCGAAGGCGCAAACCTGCTCTTTTTGGTTGCAGAGGACTATAGGCGCTACAATATTGACAAAACGCGCGGATATCTCGTATAGAACTACACGCGTGTACACGCCTGCTTCCTTGAAAACTTTATGTTTTGTGTGCCACTACTATTGCAGAGGAATGGAGAAGAAGGTGGAGAGCGAAAAATGCAAATTGTAGATACAGGCTGAGACAAATGAACTACAGCGGTGGGTCCAAAAATAAAATAAAGTAAGAAAAAAAAGAAAACAAACGAAAAGCGTTCATGAAGGAAAGCTGCAGCAGCTGGAAACACTCAACCACCACAAGCAAGCAAGAACAAAAGCAGCAGCTTGCAGCACTGTCCCTAACAGCAGCAAAGGGAGAGGCTGAGGAGAGGAGAGGAGAGGAGTGCGGTGTCGCAGCAGCAGCAGCAGCAGCAGCAAGCTTTTAGCTTGGATGAATGGATGGATGAATTCAAAATGAAGCAAGCGAGGGACCTTCCGCCAAAAAGACAACAAGCAAAAACAACACAGTGCGAGGTAGAACATTGCGTACAAGGGACGATGGCAGAGCAGTAAATGCAGAGATCCGTTTATTTATTTTTTTATTGCACAAGACAGGAGGGCGGATCCTTTGCGCGTCACAATTGACTCAGTCAGCACGCTTTCTTGGCAAGGCGCCGCCAGACTGGACCTGACGGGACTGGGCTGGACTGAAGTGGACCAGCCTGCATGCCTCGGTCAAGCAGAGAAGAGAGAAGGAGAGCTAGAAAGCGCCAGCTCCCCTGCTCGGTCCGCTGGCCTGTAGCAACGGCAGCTGATGGATACACGTGTGCCTGGGCCTGCAGACCAGCCGTCTTTGTGGATGCTTGTTTTCTGTCTTGGCTATGATGTCTTGTGCTGATCGCCGGAAAGCAGCGCATGCGGGCGTGGCAAGGACAGTCCAGTCTGGTGCACACCACCGACCCGCAAAATGCGCTGATAAGCGGCACGGCCGATGACGTCTTTTGTTTTCATTTTTCATTTTCATTTTTGTGCTCTTGTCCAGAAAAAAAACAAGTGCCAAATGGCACACCACGAAAAATAGAGCGCAGCTAAGCATTGGCATCTGGAGGATCTTTAGATGCACTTTTGAAATAGAAAAAAAATCCCTAGCCCTACAAATCCTTTCCTCTTTCCATCTCAAAATGCGTCTTGCTAAAATCAACAAGTACCGAAATGCGGTCGCTACAGCGGCTTCGCGCGAGCTTTGGTACTCTGAGCTAGCACTAGACACCAGCACTGCAGTTGGAACGACTGGTGTAGCCGTCGACAGCAAGCACTTGTATGTCAAGTCTGCAAATGGGACGTCGCTGCAGGCACTCAACATCAGCAATCCGGGCAAGACCGGATTCCAGGCCCAATGTCTTCTTAATGCCTCGAGCAACATCATTGATTGGAACACTGCGCTCTACGACGAGTGTCTCGTGGTCGCTGGGGACAGCCAGGGCGTGGTTACTGTCTGGAAGGACCACAGCGAAAGCATCAGGTTACAAGCTCATTCAACCTCATGTAGGAGTGCACAGTTCCTACCAACCGTTCCAGGACTGCTCGTTTCAGCGGCTGACAAGGAAGTCAAAATATGGAACGCTGATGCCGTATCCAAGAGGGCTATATGGGAAGCTACATCTGCCAGCACGATAAATTCGGTAGCAATCAAGGGCGACGGCCAGCTGCTTGCAGCTAGCACGAATGATGGCACGTTTGCGATATATGACCCGCGGCAGGGCTCAGCGTCGCATGGTGTTGCGACTGGAAGCTCGACGGCATTCCATGCTCCAGGGCGACCAACACATGCTCTATGGCTTGGTGAGAAACCGTTTTTAATAACAACGGGAATGACCAAAATGCGCGAGCGCTCGGCTGCGCTGTGGGATCAGCGGAATCCTTTGCGTCCTCTTGCGTCGTTGACGTTGCAGCAGTCTACAAAGCCTCTTATTCCTCTCCTCGATGAGGACACTAGCCTTGTTTATTTAGCTGAAAAAGGCGACTGCACAATCCGGTGGGCGGATGCAGATCCATCTTCTTCGGCACCGCTTACTGAGCTTGGTTCAGTGGTGCTTGGGCAGCAAATCGGTGGATGTGCGTTACTTCCAAAGCATCAATTGGACGTGATGAGCGGAGAAATTGCGCGGCTTTACGCTGTTGTTGGCAGTTGTGGCACAGGTGTTGGTGGAGCGGTTGTTCCAATATCCCATGTTGCACCACGCCGAACATATCTGGATTTCCACAGTGATCTGTTTCCTGACACTAGAGCGCCGGTCCCAGCTCAGACCTGCGATCAGTGGATGGCGCATGAACCTGTTTGTGTGCCAAGGATATCGCTCGATCCATCAAAAATGATGGATAGCCTTAGGGAGCTTCAACAGGCATGTGGCGCCACCGGCAGTCAAGACAGCGTTGTTGGTGGTTCTGCCAAAAAGGAAGGGTTACTAGACAAGACAAACTTTCTGATGGGGGAACAGCAGCAACCTGGACAGAGTCAGATAGCTGATGGCTCTGCTTCGCGTACATCATGTACAGGCTCAGAACCTGAGCAGGATGCAGAAAGTGCTGATAGCTCAGGATTGGCTTCCACGCAACCCAATGTTCACTTGAATAAGTCTGTCTCGGAACCGCGCCAGAAAGTTGTTGCTTCTCAAAAGTCGCCAGAAACATCTTCTAAGCGGGTGTGGAAGTTAGACCAAGAACCTCGTGGAAAATTTAGATACCTTGAAGGGGTTATATATAAGCCAAGTGAACACTTTGCTAATATCCACGATGTGGACCAACGGTTTTCGCAAGAGAACGATCCGATTAAGGTCAGTCCCGAGTTTATTGCCTTTGCCTGCGCTGGCACTGGTGGCAAGGTCGCAGTTCTTCGTCGTGACTCTCCTGGGAGGGTCCCCGAAAAACCCGCGATGATAGTACATGGTGCTGGCATCGTAGCTATGGAGTTTGACCCGTTTGATTCTGCCGTCATTGCTACAGCTGGCATTGACAACAAGCTACAGCTGTGGCGTATTCCGGATGCGCCTCTTAACGACGAGTCATTTTTTGAGCTTGAAGAGTATATACACGTCACAGCTGACCGGATCCATCAGATCCGCTTCCATCCATGGGTCCGGGGGATTGTTTCGATGCTTGTTTCTGACGGTGGTGCCCAGGCCATATATGTATATAATGGGCTTATGATGCTGTTTGCGATTGGCAAAACGGAAGACGGTATTCACTCCTTTGCATGGTCTCCTGACGGCGAGCGTATTGCATTGACAACCAAGAAAAGCAAGCAGGTGCGTGTATACGATGCACATACGCAGGAGCTTTTAGGAACGGGAGAAGGGATGGAAAGTGTGCGTCCAAGCCGTTTGGTGTGGGTAGACAACAGTCACATCTGCCTCTCTGGGTTCGGCAGTGGTAGCAAGCGACAGATTGCCATTTACAGCGTCGATTCACTGGCAAGGCCTACAGCAAAGAAGACAATTGATGTGGGTCCTGGTTTGCTTGTGCCTTTTGCAGACCCCGATACCAACATTATATTTCTCGATGATCGCGGAAGCAGACTGACACACGCCTTTGAAGTTGTTGGCAGCGATCTGATTGAGCTTCCCAAACTCGTAGCCGTACAGCCCAGCCTTGGTATGGCCGTGCTTCCCAAGAGATATGCAAATATTGCAAAATGTGAATTGCTTCGGGCATATCGGCTGAACGCAAACTCAATAGAGTCAATTGGATTCCGTGTTCCACGAAAACGCCCAGAGTACTTCCAAGATGATATCTATCCATGCACGCTTGACTGGGGGACTCCCGCTATCGATGCAGCCCTCTGGATAGACGGTGTTGCAGCTACCCCCAATCGCATTGACCTATGCCCACAAGGGATGAAACCGCTTTCTCAGGCACCATCAGAGCCGGTACCCACACGTGCGCCTAATATGCAGTCAGAGGTGAGAGAAGACAATACCAAGGATACCATCAAGGCGATGTTGGGCCGAGTAGACATTTCTGACAATGACGATGGGGACAACTCGGACACTAGAAATGACGGATCAGACTCTGACTGGGGCAGTGAATAGATGTGATTGCAACACCTCAGATTGTTTTAATTTGCTTGTTCAATTTTCTTGCCATACGCCAGCCACAGTGAATGACTACTTGCCACATGAATCTATTGCAATTTATATCTCAAAACGGGAAAGAGCTGTTTCCTGACGTAGGGAGTTGTGCATCGCTAAACAATAGCATATGCAGTTGGTTATAAAGTTTTACATTAATTACATTAATCATCCGCTTGTGCCTGTGCTTATTTTCATGGAAAATGACTAGAAACTATCCATATTTGCTCTTCCTATTCAAATAACTCAAAGCCAACCTTCATCACTGCAAATCTTTACAAAGAAAACAACCAACAATTGAATAAAAAAAGCAATCATGTGGAAGCGCATTTGATGATCTGCATTGTGCAATATTTTTATATTGTTTTCCTTTTAAAAAACAAAATATGCGGCCAATTTTATGGCTGTATCTCGGCGCTTTTAAAGGAAAAGTGAATGGGGGATTTACATGATTTGCCTCGATTGATATTGTAAGAATAAAAACAACAGATAGGATAGAAAAATAGAGACGGAGCATACTTTTGCCAGTAGCCAACAAACGGCCGAGCTTCTTTTGATGTCCTGTGTTTTGCTTCATGTACGGAGAGTGTCTGCAGGTCTAATCTTTTTGTGTCATTCACAGCGCCAATGTCGTTGTGAAAGGCAGCTCAATACGCTTTTTTAATCATTCATTACTCCTGTATTGGTTTGTACGAAACTTTGCAGGCTTTCCAGCACTCCCTCCTGAATGGATCAAACAACCGTGTAATTGACAAGAGACAAGGCGTTAGCATATAGGATTACTACGACAATGACATGTACAGAAAAAATAGTATCCATGCATGTTGCTTAGCATGCAACCCACTGATCTAACTACGGTTCCCGACCCACTAGCTTTCCTCCCCTGCATTCTTCTTTGTCTATTTCTTGAACAACAAAGGTAAAACAAAGATGTCATGGAGCAACAGATAATAGCAGTTTGCCAATAAATGTACAAATCTCAAAAAACAGCCGACAAAAGGGCCGGGAAAAGAGCCTCGCCATTATCGCTTGCTTCGGTGCATATTCACTCCAAACAATTACCTAACAAGGCATGCGGAAAATGATTTTCAAAATACAGTATAAGGCAGCCAAGTGTGTGTTTGTCAGTCAAATACCCTATTTGTCTGCCTTCTCTCTTGGAAATAAAATACAGGCCACGAGCTTGGCCATGCTCCTTGTTCAGTTGTTGGGATAGAATTCAATTCCGCATTTAAGCTACTCTGTTCTGCTGCTGACTTATCTGGCTTCCCCCATTCGGAGGCCATTTATTGTAGTGTAATTAGTTTGCCATTTTGGATTTACCTGCTGACTGCCGTGTTTAAGGCCGCCCCATTTTCCTTTCTTGCTCTCCATTTCCATACAAACCAATTCCGTTGACTGTGGTACCGCCAGTCGCCACTGTTTTGGCCCTTGCTCACCCATTTTTCTTTCTAGTATATACTTTCTCTCGAGTCTGATACTATATCTTTTCTTCTCTTCCCTTTTTCTTAAAGACGTGGCGTTTTAGCAACTAACATACTTCTTATTCTTCTTTTTGCTTCTTTTGAAAGCGATCATACACATATAATACACATATAATAGCACAACAACCCAAGTCTAGGGGACGGGATAAGCATTCTTCTTTCTGCCCAGTATATTGGTTATACACACAGTGTTTTGGAATACAGCCTTTATACGTGAAGACCCATCTTATTTATTCACATTCCAGATACACTTCAAGCAATGTCGAAAACCAGTATACCCCCCATTGAAGAGCTGCTAGTCGAAACAAAATTAGACAAGCGGTGCGTCGGTGCTGGTTCTCAAACCACAGCCCAAGGCCCCACAGAAATATACCCTCTTCAGGGGCAAAAGACGTCTGGTTTTCCGGACAAAGACTGCGCTTCTCCAACCCGCCGTTTCTTCTCTCTTCCGGGGCCACCATCGGGTTTAATTTCACCATCGGCCTCGCCAACCCAAGTAGTCCGCATGTTGTCAATTAGATGCCCTGAACAACAGACTATCCTTTCTGGCGGGCTAATTACTCAAATACACAATTGTCGTGTGTTGCGAAACCACGCCATTGAGAACGACGATGTTTGGTTTCAGGACGGTCGCATTATTAACCCCACTTCACTCTACGGGCTGCGCAATCCCGATGTTCGCATTAATGGCGAAGGCATGATTGTTGCGCCTGGTCTTATTGACGTGCAGCTCAACGGAGCCTTTGGATACGACTTTAGTTTCAACTGCAATAATGTTGAGGAGTGCCTTGATGCTGTAAGCCGTGGGGTTCTTCTTCAAGGATGCACGGCTTTTTGCCCAACAACCGTCAGCTCCATGCCTGAAACATACCACAAGGTGCTTCCGCATCTAGGAAGGCGTCCTGGATCGCTAAAGAACGGGGCAGAAAGCCTTGGCGCCCATGTTGAAGGTCCATTTATGAATCCAAAAAAGAAAGGTGCGCACGAGCTGGCCTGTCTGCGCACAGCACCAAACGGGCTTGCCGACTTTGACAACTGTTTTGGACTTGACAATCTGCGCAAGTATGTCACGTACATGACGGTTGCGCCAGAAATGGAGGGCGTCCTCGATGCCATCCCGGAGCTGATAAAGGAGTGTGAGATTGGAATTAGTCAAGGACACTCTGTTGCCACAAGCAAGATTTCGAGAGAGGCGCATTCAAGGGGTGCAAACATGATTACACATCTCTTCAATGCAATGACAGACTTCCACCACCGCGACCCTGGAATAGTCGGACTTATTGGCACGGAAAATGGTGTTATCAAGGAGCAGAAAACCGGCACGGTCGGCCAGCCGATACTGGCTAGCAACACAGGGCAAGCAAGCGTATTCTATGGCATCATCTGCGATGGGATACACGTGCATCCAAATGCCATCAAAATAGCATACAAGTCCAACCCTGCTGGCATTATTCTTGTCACCGACGCTATGGGCGCAATGGGGCTGCCTGATGGCCAGTACAGGCTGGGAAACATGTCGGTTGATGTTGGTTTCAAAAACGAATTGGAAGGCAACCCACGAGCCGCTGTTATAAAAGACACGACCACACTTGCAGGCAGCATTGTCACGCTGATAGAGTGTGTGCGTAACTTTAGAAAGTTTACGCAGTGCTCGATTGCTGAAGCCCTTGAAGCAGCGTCGCTTCATCCTGCACAGATGCTAGGAATCCAACGCACCAAGGGCACGCTTGACTTTGGTGCTGATGCAGATATCATATTTTTGACTGACGATCTCCATGTTAAGAAGGTTCTTGTTCGCGGAGAGCTGGCCACCTCAGAGACAGTCGGGTTCATCTCCTCGCAATAGCTAGTACTTGAGAGGCAGTTTTTCTATATACAGTGGATAAATATATAAAGCAATTAAATAAAACAAATATTCATATAGTCTTGATGCCGACTGACAACCACAACCCAAAACCATTCAGCAGGCATTTATTCCGATGTTATCCCTAAAACGCCTAATGCGCCCACGCAGGCGAATAAACCCGGTGAGCATCATCGCCATTTGTTTGTATCTCTTCATTGTCCTGCTGCCATATATTTGATTATTATACGATAATAGCTAAAGTAGAAGAAAAGACTCGAAGAGAGAAAGAGAGAAAATGGCCATTGCAGCAGCGGAACAAACCAAGGAAATTTCGATTTCAGACACAATGGCCAACGGCAAAAGCACCACCAGCATCGACGGCAGCGGCAGAGGGAGCGGCTCCCTCACTGTTGATATACAGTCACAGGGCATTGGTTTTCTGCTGCAAAACCTGGATCGCTTGGAGCATACCGCGGACAAGTTCTTTGACTCTCTGGCAATGGTCGGGCAAGGACCACCCTCTCTTCTTTCTGCACAGCTGGTTAGTATGTCTCAGACATGCCAGCAGATGGACAATGATGCCGCGGCCGCATCGCTGCTCAATATACCAACCACAGCAGCAGATCCGAACTTTTGCGAGCCGGTCACCACGATACCCCGATCGGATGCTGCTTCATTGAATCTAGAGCTCAAGGACACGGAGGCGTTGGACGAGTGGGTTCAGCAGACTGTCAAGGAAACCGGGTCATTGTTTACCGAGCGTCGGCGTCTAACTGCCAATATCCAGGCTGCCTTGTCTGCTCCCCAGTCGAAACGACTGGATCTAAGCTAGAAGCAGAGCTTGGCCATCACCAACGTTGTTTACCAAAGTGAACGAGCGGATCCTATTTTTATCTCATAAAATTGCTCTCAAACCGACAAATGATTACAATGACGATATGTATAAAAACGCCACGTAGGCTCTAGGTCCTTCCTCCTCCTCTTATCACATTATATGAAAGGAGCGACAAGCAAATATATTAATGGAAAATAACATTTGTTTAGTAACTACGAGACGGTGCATAGTTTGTCGAGCAGCGAGGCTTCCTTTTCAGTCAGAAGAGGAGCAATCGTTTCGTGGAAATCGCCTTGGTTCCCCTGGACAACCTGGCGCATAAATGACCCTAGAGCCTCATTTAGATCCTGGTTGTAGATTGGATCAGACAGCACATCGTCATCATCGTCATCGTCATCTCTTTCCTCAAAGTCTACGCCTCCGTCAATAAGGTCAGAGAGGTAGCTGTACTTATCAACAGCAGTGCCGCCATCATAGCCGTTCCCCTCGCTATAGCCATCATCCTCCCAATCTTCATCGCCGTCCGGCTCCAGATCGTCCACAGCCGCGCCTAATCCCGCACCGCTCGCACGCGCAAATAGACTCTCAACGTCCATATCCACTTCGGCCAAAAGAAGCTTCACAATCTTTGCTGCTGCCGGAATCTGCGTGTACTGGTCAGGATGGATGCGCGACATAGACCTTGTTACTATTTTTCCCTTATTCACAGCGTTGGGAATCAAGTCGCCTTGCACAACAAAATCGCTAATACGTGGGTCGCCAAGCGTAAATAGCCTTGTAAGCGCAATAGCGGAGATCTTGCGGTTGTAGTACCCCTGCACATCCATATAATTCTTGAACCACGCGGAAAGCACAACCTGCAAGCCTGACTGTCCGCCAAAGCTCATGTTGCCTAATAGGCTAGCAACCTCAGCTGGATGGCGCAGAGACAATTGAGCGTATAGAGGGACGAGCGATGAGCAGAAAGATGCTGTCCGCGCAGTCGCAAGGCGGTCTGTGACCACTCGTACCAGCTCTGTCAGAATATCGCCACTAATGAGTGCGCTGCATTTTTGCACAATCTTGACAACAAGATCTCCAATAAAGAGCGCAGCAGACTCGGAGCTGTCGGGCGAAAGCATCACGGAAACAAAACGAACAATAAGCTCGATTCCTGTGACTCCATGGCTATCATGCCACCGGCATATGCGTTCGGCGTCTTTCTGCACAAAGTACTTAAGACATGACTGACCACTTTGAAGAACTTCGCTGTCACTGCTCGTTGAAAGAACCTGCATTAGAGATGGAAAGATAGCATCCGTGTACCCTTCCGGCATAGGCGAGGGCCCGCCCTTGACAAGCCCTGCCAGCAGATCAATTGCCGATGAGACAACCATCCCGTCAGTGCCTTGTGTAATGGCCGCGCCAATGATGGGCAGTGCGTGTCGAGTAAAGGCCTCAGAAGCGTGGCTGTTTCCAGCCATGTCTTCGACAATATCGATTACTATGCTTGTCAAAAGAACGTCGCCAGGATATTTCTGCCAGATACCCATTGCCATCTGGCTGATCACCGGCTCCAGCGAAGCTGTAATGCCTTGGTCAACTTGTAGCGCAGAATGCAATGCGTCCAGCGCAATGTGAGCCGAGTCCTCGCTGAGTTGAGGGATTATTGTGGCAAGCCCATTAATAAAGCCAGCCTGATGTGCTCTGGTGATATCCTCTGGAAGATATGCGCAAAAATTGCTTGTTGCACGAACGGCGCTCAGTCTGACAGCTGGATGAAGCTCAGAGTTGGAGACTGCACTGCACGAGGCATCCACAAGCACAGACGCAATGTTCGAAGGAAGGATTTTGGCAAAGCTCGATGCAAATACAAAGGCACGACCTTGGCCAAATGGGAAAGAGGCACTCTGTGCTAGTGGCCACACATCGCTTTCAAATAAGGCGCCAATGTCCAGCTGGCCACCAACCGTGCCATTTTCAAAGCGATCAACGATGCTTTCTGCAGCCAAGCCAACGGCCCAGAGCATAGCCTCACTCACCAGCCACCAGTTGTTGTTTTGATTTTGCCTCCATTGCGCGGCAAGTTCAGTACGCTCGCGTGCAGCATCCCCAAGAGCTACTGCAAGCGGCCGAGAGAACAACATATCAAATGTTTGTATCAGCTCTTGCACCGAAACACGCACGTTAAATCGATATCCCTCCTCATCTTCGTCAGCAACAAATAGATCCATGTCGTCTACCCAGTCGTTTAGCATCTCGGACGTTATTTGCGCGTAGCTCATCAGTACTGAGACAAGCTGACCAAAAAATGGAGTAGGGGCTATTGTGCCCGCATTATTCTCGGCGCCCGCAATAAAAAACTTGCGCATTGACTTTATCTCCGCAGCTTTTGCAAGCCATTCAAAGATTCCCAGTAAGTAACTGTCAACCGAATACGTGTTGCCGCCTTCGTCACAGTATACAAGCATATTGGTAGCAGACTCGCTATGTTCGCTGTCCTCATAGACAAAAGCGTGAACAAACGGCTCCTTGATATCTTGCAGTTGCATCCATAGTGCCTCTAGTATTGACGCATTGAATGGTAGCA
Source organism: Coemansia sp. Benny D160-2 (assembly GCA_027595805.1). Classification (NCBI taxonomy): domain Eukaryota; kingdom Fungi; phylum Kickxellomycota; class Kickxellomycetes; order Kickxellales; family Kickxellaceae; genus Coemansia; species Coemansia sp. Benny D160-2. The sequence continues at coordinate 19,161 of JANBOK010000080.1, read as the reverse complement.
TGTATTTTGGGAACCCCTCGGCTGCCTTCACGACTGACTTTATACACTCTGATTTAAGCTGTATAATAGACCCGGAACCATTGCCGTTGGCAATCGGCTGCTTGAACACGTCCAAAATAGGTTTCATCCACTCTTTGAGTATTGGCGGCGCATGAGCATCAGCAAAGGTCTTTTGCGCTGATGACATATTCGATATGATCTCTATGCAGTCACTAAACACCCTGACTGCCATTGCACGGGTGTTCAGCTCGTATTCGCCTGTGCTGACAAATATGCGCAGCAGCTCTGGAAGCAGAATTCCAATCTGCTCCATATGCTGCTCTGACATGTCAGAACTGACCCACTCGCTGAAAACGCACATTGCTGAGTGGGTATGGCTCTTGCTGCTGCTGTGAAGCAGCTCAACAAGCTGCAAAAACAGCTGCGGCCACTCGTCAGGCCAGTCGTATTTAGCCATGCTGGCAACAACCGCGGCTGCCACGCTGCAAAGTTTGCGGTCGTCATTTACAAGAAGCGAAAAAGCCTTTTCGCGCACCTGCGACTTTAGCTGCTGATCCGGAATAGGCCCAGGCTCGTATTTCGCAGAACCGATGCTCCAGTGGCGACCAACATACCCGCGAAGCTGAACAATTGCCGCCTGGCGAATAGATATATCCGCATGGCCTGATAAGGCTACGTTTATTATTGCCAACGAAAAGTCCGTTTCCAGCTCTAATTGCTTTAGAGCAAGCTCACTATTCACTCGCGTATGTGCCTCGGGAGAAAGAGACCCGTGCAGAGCCTCAAATATCGCGTGCTCCATCTTCCAGGCTGTGGATTAAATATAAAGAGATCCCGCTGATTGCTACTTGCAGAACTTTAATGTAAACCAAAAGTAGGGAAAGCTGAAGAAGAGTGCATCTCTTTTCAATGCTGTAGAAGATTTTTTTACTCCACCTCGCCCGTATCAGTGAACAAAAAGTGGGCCTGAAAAATGCTTCGCCGTTGATCAGATTTTATGACTTTCCACTCACTGTTTTTTTTTGAAAAAAAGGCTGGAAAAACTCCCCACTCTTGCATGCGGCTCGCTCGTTTAGAACTTTTTTCTTCGCTTTTTTATATTGCTTATTATTGTCAAGGAGATGAAATTTTGTAGGGCAACTAGACCAATTAGCTATTTTTATATTTCACAAAGAAACAAACACATTGTCGAGGAGCCCACAAGACATAAGAGTATATCTACACAAAAGTAGCGTCGATACAAAATGGGTCGTTATTGCCAACTTGTCATGGGCCCTGCTGGGAGTGGCAAGTCCACATACTGTCAGACAATCATGCAGCATTGCGAGGCAGCAAAGCGGCGAGTCAACCTTGTCAATCTGGACCCCGCTGCCGAGAGATTCGAATATCCACCGACCGTCGATATTCGTGAGCTGATTACCCTGGAGGATGTTATGGACGAGCTTGGCTACGGACCCAACGGCGGCCTGATATACTGCTTTGAGTTTCTAATGGAGAACCTTGACTGGCTGGAGGAGCAAATTGGCGACTACGAGGATGACTATCTTATTCTCGACTGTCCTGGGCAAATCGAGCTTTATACGCACATACCTATCATGCGGCAAATGACACAGCTGCTCCAGCAGTGGAATTTTCGTGTTGTAGGAGTCTATTGCCTCGAAAGCCAGTTTATCGAGGATACGTCAAAATACTTTGCTGGCGTCATGAGCGCAACGTCGGCCATGAGCTTGTTGGAGATCCCGCATATAAACGTGATGACAAAAATGGATTTGGTATCAGAAGAGCTGCGGAACAACATGGATCGTTACTTTGATCCTGATCCGCTTTTGCTTGCGGAAGATGCGAATATGTACACCAGCACCAGATTCAAAGAACTGAATGAAGCGCTAGCCCGTTTGATTGACGAGTTCAGTATGGTGAGCTTTCTACCGCTGAACGTCAAGGATGAGGATTCGGTGGCATACGTGCTCTCGCATGCAGACAATGCTATTCAGTGGGGCGAAGATCAGGAGCCAAAGGAGCCCAATGATGAAATTGAAGAGCAGGAATTTGATTAGACCCCTTTTTTATTGTTGTGGTGGCGGAGGAGGGGGCGTTGTAGAACACTTTCTCGACACATGGTATTACAATATACGGCTTGTTTACATTAAATGGATGCAGAAAGCGACTACTGAGGTGGTGGTCGAGCTGTCGTCGGAATATGTCTTGGAAAAGTACCAGGTGTCGGAGGTCTGCTTGTGAGGGAACTGCCAGACATCTGCTGGTCGTGCGAACCAGCATGAATATCGCAGTTCTGGATGAGAATCGTCGGTGTTGAAGTATGGGCCATTCCTACACCGAGCTGTTGTTGCTGCCGCTGCTGTTGCCGAGCTGTCAACAGGATGTCGCTGTTTGCGGTCATAGCCTGACCATCGTGGCTCCGATTCAGTGCGAGAGAGGTCTCCGGCAAAGATGTGCTGTCATCATCGCTCTCGGCACTATTGTAGTCAGCAACATCTTTAGGATTGAGAGAAAACTGTCCAAAGCTGAGCTCTTGAAGAGCTTCTTCAAGCCGGTGTTCTAGATGTGTGGCATTCGGCGGATCCTCTCGAGTCTGACGCCAGTTAATCGCCGGTGAGCCTGGAGGCGAGATAAGCCATAGTTTCTCTTGTGCAGGGACATTGAGAAAGTTGTTCTGAGTCTGTGACTGAGGCGTGTGCATAGAATAATACATTCGCATTTTGTTGCCGGGAAGTACTTCTGTCAAATGGAGTCTGTGTAAGGCCTTTTGTGCGTCAAGGGTATTTGAGAAGACAGCAAAGCAGCGCCCAAAGGATTTAAGCCTGACAAAATGCCACAATGGCCCGCAGTCCTCTAGTTTTGAATTCAGTGCAGTGCATGCATCATCGGAAAAGTGGTCGAAAATCACAACCAGGGAGTTGGTAGCGTCTGGTTTGAATTTGAACGCGTTGGTGTTGCTGTTATTGCACGCCATACTTTTTTATATTTAATTTCTGAAATGCGCAAAAGGTGGGAGACAAAGGGCTTTGGTACCGAAAACTATGTTTTCCACACTTTTAGTTTTGCGTTTTTGGCCATGTGAGCTTGCAGAGAATGAAAATGGGATGAATGTGAAGAGAATATTGATAAAAGGCAGTTCTTCTCTTCTTTTCCGCTATTTCGCCTTACTACTCTTGAATGCCCCCTGGCTGTATTAACGACAAAAGCCCAAAGTATCTCTTATTTCTAACTGCAGGCCCAAACAAGGAGGGGCTACTAGAAGGGTTTCTCGACACATGTCTCTCAGCAAGAAGGTTCTGTTTATTACTGGGGCTTCCCGCGGTATCGGCAAGGCCATTGCGCTCCGTGCTGCACACGACGGTGCGTACATCGCCATTGCTGCAAAAACCGCAGACCCAAACCCAAGGCTTCCAGGCACCATATACTCTGCTGCACGCGAAATAGAGGATGCTGGCGGAAAGGCCCTGCCGATTCAGTGCGATATTCGTAAGGAGGACCAGGTCAGAAACGCAATTGACCAGACTGTCAAGACCTTTGGAGCCATCGACATTGTCGTTAACAACGCGTCCGCCATCCACCTTGCAAGCACCGAGGAAACCGATGTCAAGCGCTACGATTTGATGCACAGCATCAATGGGCGCGGAACGTGGATGGTCTCAAAGTTTGCCCTGGAACACCTGAAGAAGAGCAACAACCCGCACATACTAAACATTAGCCCTCCGCTGTCAATGGAGGAGAAGTGGTTTGCTCCATTTCCGGCGTACACCATTGCCAAGTATAATATGAGCCTCTGTGTCTTGGGCATGGCAGGCGAGTTCAAGCCGCTTGGAATAGCCGTCAACGCGCTCTGGCCTTTGACGCTGATTGAGACAGCAGCGCTTAGGATTGCCGACCAGGGCAATGAAGGGGTGCCTCGCCATTCTCGCACGCCAGACATCATGGCTGATGCAGCTCATCACATTCTGACCCAGAAATCGGCCGATTTCTCTGGGAATTTTTGCTTGGATGAGCTGGTTCTGCGCAGAGCTGGGATAACTGACTTTGAAAAATACAACAATGTCTCTGGAACCAAACTAGATGACCTTAGTCTTGACTTTTTCCTGGATTCGAATCAGCTGGATGATCTTGAGACTGTACGCAAGCAGCAAAAGAGCAAAATCCCAAAGCTCTAGCTCGTACTCACACCTCTATTACGTCATTTTCTAGCAAAGGTTTAGATAAAGCGTGGGAAACATTGCGGTTTTTGTCTTTCTTTTTCTCCCGTTCTTTTTATGAAACAATTTTTATTACTATAAGAAAAATGAGCAAGCCATTGAGCGGTAAGACTGTTTTCGTAACCGGCGGGACACGCGGAATTGGCCGCGCTATTGCTCTCAAGTGTGCGCAGAACGGAGCTAACGTGGCGGTGGTGGCGCGGAATGCGGCTGGAAGCACAGCCATAGATGCGATCCGGACAGCCGGTGCACAGGTTCTTGCGATATCTTGCGATATTCAGTATGAGGATCAAGTCAAGGCTGCAGTTGAGCAGACGGCTCAGAAGTTTGGCGGAATTGATGTGCTTGTGAACAATGCCACAGTTCTTGTTCTTAAGGACACTGCCGAGATCACGTTGAGTGAGTACGACTTTATGACCAATATCAATACAAGAGGAACCTTTTCAGTAGTCAAGTATGCATTGACGTATCTGCAGAAAAGTCCCAATGGCCATATTCTGACGCTATGTCCCATGCCGCAGACTGACCCACAATGGTTTAGAAAGAATCTGCCATATACCATGTCCAAGTTCAGCATGGGGCTGATGGCCTTTGGTCTTGCTGAGGAGCAGAAGCCGTTTGGAGTGGCATCCAACACGTTGTGGCCGTTTACGACAATTGACACTGATGGGCTGGCTGAGTGTGGTAACGAATCTTTACAGGCGTGTCCACGCAAGCCAGAGATCATGGCCGATGCCGCATTCTGGATTATGACCCAAGATAGCCGCGTGTTTAGCGGAAACTTTTGCGTTGACGAGATTGTGCTTCGCGAGGCAGGATTCACTAGCTTTGAGCAGTATAATTCGGTTGCGGATGCCAAGTTGTCAGACCTAAGCAGAGACCATATGGTATCACAAGAGCAGTATGCTAGGCTGATGCGACTTCGGGAGCTCTCAGAGGCTGCCGACACCAAATATCAGGCAGACACATCGTGATGCCGTTTTCTGCGAATAGCCCTTGTCTAGCTGTGTTCTCTTTTATTATTTTCAAGTAATCAATTAACACACTAGTGAGAAAATAGATTTAATGAAGGAAAGGCTAAACCGACTAACTAATAGACAGAGAAACCGCCAATTGCCCTTCATGGGCTGCTCTATCATCAAATCGACTGAGACACCACATATCCTCAAGCAAACAACCCCCTCCCCATAAAAATACATGAAACCCATTATACCCCCATTTCTCCCCTACAAAAAACATGGGTTGTTCTACAAAGCCCTCCGCAGTCAACTCTATTCTACTTGTAAAAACATTGGTTTTCTAGAGATCTATTTTCTTTGTATTCAAAAGGGTGTCCATAATGGATCAGTTTGGAGACGTCTTAGAAGCCACTGTTTCGGCAAGTGTGAGTAGCAACAGAGGGTCCAACCAGAGCATGGTGTTGCTAAGGCCTGAATCCATGCAGGCAAAAGGTATGTTTGCTGGCGATGTAGTTCAAATATATACAGTGGACAACCACGGCACAGGGCCCACAGCCTTTGCAAGCGTGTGGCCGTTGTCATCTGCAGGCGAGGAGGTTTGGCTTCCAGAGACTGTGTTGCTGAACTGCCAAGCGAACATTGGGGATAGGGTCCACGTCAAGCGCATTTCATATGAACCTACAACCGCCCTAAGCATTAGAATCCGCTGTCCTGGCAAACGCAATGGGCTTGATTCATATACCGAGAGTCTTGCGAAAAAAAGGCTTTCCGATATCAAGTTTGTTTACCCTGGACAATATATAGATATTAGCATCCGTGGGATGCCGTGCAGGGTGTGTATAGAAAGCCTCAGGTTACAAAAAGACAAAAGACGTGCCTCAGAGGGCGAGTGTGCCAGGTTTTTGTTTGAAGCGACATCTGTATCGACTATCCCTGTTGGGGTGCAAGAACCCGATGCGCTGGCGCTAGACCAACTGCATTTGGATTCCGTAGGCGGGTTAGCAGATGAGATCAAGGCGATAAGTCTCCTAGTGGACGCATCGTTAAAGCGGCCAGAGACATACACCCAGTATCACCTGAACCCGCCTCGAGGCGTACTTTTGTATGGCCCGCCAGGTACAGGAAAAACCCTTGTGGCTCGCTCGGTCGCGAAGAGCAGCGATTTCTTTTTCACGACTATAAATGGAGCAGAAATCACTAACAAGTACTACGGGGAGAACGAGAAAATGATCTCGTCTATAGTTAAAGAGGCACAGGAAAACAGCCCAAGCATCATATTTATTGACGAGATTGACGCATTATGCCCAAAGCGAGACGGTAGCGATAGCGAGGCGGATAAGCGGATTGTGGCTACGCTTCTCACACTGATGGACGGCGCACAGACGGCGGGCTTGGATCGTGTCTTCTTTATTGGTGCAACTAACCGCCCCAATTCAATTGATCCGGCCCTACGTCGTCCAGGGAGATTCGACCAGGAGATCGAGATCCCAATACCCGACAAACAAGCACGGCTGAGCATTCTAAGTAAGAAGCTTGGCCGAGTGCCAAACAGCCTTAGCGAAGAGCAGCGTGCAGCGCTGGCAGCAGAGCTCCATGGATTTGTTGGTGCTGATATTGAGGCGCTTGTACGGGAAGCAGGAATTCATGCAATCCGGGCGTTTAATACTGAGGAAGCAAGGGCAAAAGCAGCTGGTAAGACCATCAGATCCGATGCGCTCCATATTGGATATGAGGACTTTCAGCATGCTCTGAAAGTGGTCAGGCCGAGCAGTATGCGCGAAATAATGCTAGAGATTCCCAACGTCAGCTGGGACGACATTGGTGGCCAGCAGGACACAAAAAACCAGCTGAAAGAAGCAGTTGACTGGCCGCTGAATCACCCCGAAGCATTCAGACGTTTGGGTATAAGGCCGCCAAAGGGTGTTCTATTGTACGGGCCACCGGGCTGTAGCAAGACTCTGACCGCCAAGGCGCTCGCGACTGAGGCTAAAGTGAACTTTATAGCTGTGCGTGGTCCGGAGCTTTTTAGCAAATGGGTCGGCGAGTCTGAGAAAGCCGTTCGTGACTTGTTTCGGAAGGCTCGGGCAGCAGCGCCGTCAATTGTGTTTTTTGACGAGATTGATGCGCTAACGGTTAGCCGTGGATCTTCAGGCGACGGGACATCGGTAGCCGACCGCGTTCTTTCTCAGCTTCTTACAGAGTTGGATGGCATTGAGCCGCTCGTAGAAGTAACGGTGGTGGCAGCAACAAATATGCTGGAGAATATTGACCCCGCAATCCTTCGGCCAGGCCGTATAGACAGGAAAATATATGTTGGTCTGCCAGACGAAAGCACCAGAAAATCAATTTTTGATATCCAGTTCCGAAGAATGGCGTGTGACCCGAGTGTCAATGTGGATGAGCTCGTAAAAAAGGTAAGGCGAGCATTGCTGATACTTACTAAACATTGCATAAATCATCTGTCAACTTGTCCATTAACTTGTTTTTCCTTTGTTTCACTATAGACGGATGGGTTTTCTGGAGCAGAGGTGGTCTCTCTCTGTCAGGAAGCCGGGATGGCGGCAATAAGCGATGATCCCGAAGCGATCTGTGTCGAGATGAAGCATTTCCTCAGGTGTCTCAAGGAGTTCAGATCGCGCGTTTCGCCCGAAGCGCTTGAGTATGACCGAAAAATGAAACGTGGGGCGGAAAAGGCAGAGACGCCTTTTTGTTTAACCAACGCACCTTGATTGTTTAGCAAAAGCCGATAATTTACAAATCACTGGCTCAAAAACGCGACGCGTTTTTGAAGCATGATCTTTATTAGGTGTAAAAATTTTTCTATTTTTCTTTTGTGAATAATGCAATTTAAAAAGTGCTAATTGACTTCTTGCTACTCTTTTTTGTCCGAATCAAGCGCACTTGGCAGAAAACCAATTGAGATCTTTTTTATTTAAATATACGTCTTATTCTTTGCTCGTTAATCACAAGCAGGTCCAGCGGCAACCCGGTTCTATTTCGACTCGATTTGTAGGTCTATAACAGAGAGGCAGAAATGTCAGAAACCACAAACAAAAGCAATGAGATAAAAACGCTATGCAAGGCGCTCAGCGCAGCACAAGAAGCTGAAAACAAAGATGTAAGTATTTTAACATTCGATTTTGCTGGCAAGAAGCGAAAGTAAATAACAAGAAGGGTTGATGAGGGGGTGCTATCTTTACTAAGCCTGTCCAGGATCTATCCGGTAATGTTTTCGGCTATTGCTTGACTTTATAGGACCTTAAAGATCTTTTAGGCAAACTTTATGCAATCCGGGTTGACGAGAGGCTTCTGAGAGCGACTGGGGCTGGTCAGGTTGTCGGAAGATTGCGCAACTATGAAGGCGCGGACATTGCTGTTTTGGCCAAGAAGGTTGTGCACAAATGGAAAAAGGACGTCGTGGCAGCTAACTCGCGGGCGTCAGGTGCCTCCGGTCTAAGTACCAAAACTGTATCTCGCTCAAGCACGCCTCAAAAGGGATTGGGGCAGACAACGAAAGATGACCAGCAGAAGAAGTCTGAAGGTAGCAATGGTAGCGATCACCCGGTTCGAACAACACCAGCAGATGCCCAGAAACCCTCTAATGGATCGTCTGCGCCAGTAAGCAGTGATGGCCACCAAGAACCGGATACAGGCGCATCCTCTAGCAAAATGAAGTCTATGTCTGTTCAGCCTGGCAACAACCCCCCCACGAGTACAACACCGGTTTCTTCTGGAGGCGCAGCTGGCTCAGATGGCTCGGCATTGCGCACGGCAGCATCAGATAAGACCAGTCTGCCCAAAACAGGCGATTCTGTGCGTGACAAGTGCATTGAGCTTTTGTATAATTCGATGGCTCTTGACAGTACTGCATCTTCGCAAGATCTAGCCGAGCGGGCGGAGGGAATAGAGCTGATTGAGTTCAACAAGGCAGGATCAGTCTCTACAACATATAGAGCAAGAATCCGTTCATTGTGCTTCAATCTGAAAGACAAGAAGAATCCCGAGCTATGTTTCAACGTTGTAAATGGGGTTATTCCAATTGAGCGGTTCTGCTCAATGACAAGTGAGGAGATGGCTTCAGATGAGTTGAAGGAGATTATTGAACGCATAAAGGAAGAGAACCTGTTCAAGGCCAAAGGTGCTAAACGCGTCGAGGCGGAAACAAATCAGTTCAAATGTTCGCGCTGTGGCAAACGTCGTTGTTCGTTCTACCAGATGCAGACGCGCAGCGCCGACGAGCCTATGACAACGTTTGTAACTTGTTTAGCGTGCGACCATCGTTGGAAGTTTTCTTAAATATATAAATAGCAAGAGAACAGATCATGAATGGCAGCATTTGGGACGATAAGATGAGTACGGCCATTTCTACAATCGAAAAGAGCTGGGCGCATTTAATATGCCACCTGTAGTTGGCAGCAGATACAAAAAAGTGGGCCTTTTGCTAGCAAATAAGCAAGTTGCGATCGCATATTATATTCTCATTTAGCGGCTTGATTGAATTTTTAAAGATCAGTTTATTTGCATTTTCTTTAAAACTGGAAAGTGGTAAAATACAATGTGGTTGCTGTAGACCATGGCTGTATAATGCATCCATGTGTAGACGGTAAATAATAATAAATGGTATGTCAGGGTTGGTATGTATGAGGATTGCCAATTGCGGATAGCGTCCTAATACATGGTGTCGTACCATAAAGATATTGTGAGAGGATTACTGACACGTAGATAAAAGTGATACTAATAGACATGAATATGAAGACACATGGCTTGAGTGAAAGGTAGAAGTGAAGACACAGACGTGTGGATAAAAAAATACAAGAAGGTTGGATAGTAATGGAATGTTTCGTGTTCCTCAATTAGCCAGTGCATAGAAGAGGGCAACACAACCGAGTTGTCCAGATCACTTGCATTTAGCAGCAGGCGCACATGCACATCATGGCAAAGGCAATCATTTGCCGGATGGGCAGCTGGGTATAACTCGTGCTTGCGGTGTGGGTGAGTGGAATGGAGATGGCTAGCAGAATTCATCTAGTGGCGCAAACAAATGCTCCGATGCAAAGTGTTCTCGCACTTCGGGTTCGCTATTGAAGCAAGCACCACAGACACTGCACTTCCATATAGTTGATAGACATAGAGCAAACGCAGGATGAATTCTCGTCATTGCCGCGGCAAGCACTAACATTGCGCAATGTATCAGAGAGATGTGGCAAGAAAAAGAATAATGAAAAAGAGAAAAACAGATGTCTATTATCTGCGGCGAGTAGTTTGGGGGCGATGGGTGTATATGGCGGGGCTGTGGCAATAGTACACGTCGCGTGCGTATGCTAATAAGACTAATGTGGAATAAAAGGAAGATTGTAAATAGTAGCAAAGGCGGATTGCCTATACTGAATATAAAGCAACAGATGCCGGAAACAAAAAAGCAAATAAATTTGCTAGTGCTGGCCAAAGGCGATGTTAAAGCTTGTTTATATCAAAGGGCAGGAGGTTTTTTTATTTCTGGTAGGATCGGCAAGGGTCCTTGTGATAATGCCAAGCACCGAAACAGTCTGGTTGTTTTCTTCCGCAGCGATGCGTTCAAGTATTATTGCAATGCCATAAATGGTAGGTGTGGTGTGTGGGGTTGTGCAAGATGGACGAATGGGATAGTAGAGTCACTTGACGTTTATTGATCTTGGTAGAATATGATTTGTAGAGCTGCAATGGCGGATGGTGGTTTTTTTCTGAAAGTCATGGTCTCGCCGACGATTCGTTTACCGTTTTATATCTACGCCAAGAGATCAGCCTGTTCAGAGAAGCAGCAATTCAGGCAACGGTGTCCCCTCTACAATTAGTAATATGGATACCAACTCCCATTATTCTTTTTCTCCCTTCCCCTCCCTCGTTCCAAATTGCTAACGCCGAAAGTAGATAGAAAAAATACACCCTTTTAAGATCACGTACGCCACGCAGCCATATCCGCTAGTGCTTAGAAAATGAGGCACAGCCTTTTTTCGGCTTTGTATTTTTGGGTGAAGACCTGCACAATCTTGCAGGTTCGTGCTGCCGCTTGTCCCCCATTGTTTATTTTCGCACTTTATTATTTGTTCCTTGTCTCCCCAACTGTTGTGGTTGTTCTGCACAGCCATGAGACAAAAAAAGGCGTGAAGAATGGCTGCTTCCAGCTATAAAAAAGTACAATGGCGTACTATTCCATCATGCAAGACGTTGTGTGCCCAACTCGAAACCATATTGTTCTAGATTCGTCCACATCTTCCCGTATCTATTTTTAGCTTCCCCACATATCTACAACAGTTTTTTTAGGCCAAGAAAGAAAGTTAATTGTCGTGGCTTTCCAACAACCACACCACTTTCCTATCTTGCCAAGGCCATATGCACATTTCCTGGGTCGATTGTGTGAGCAAACATAGATATGTGCTTTATCGCCTTTCTCAGAATTGTCGGGCTTGTGCCCGAATTCGTAAACCTGTCCATGCAAGCAATCGAACATTGCCATTATAATGAGTTGTAGTAAATAGAGTCTATTTTTAAAACATATCCGTGTTGAGCGGAGTTCGGAGTTTATATTTTGCATTTTTTTGCTCCGAGCCGAGCAAAAGGCTCACGCTATTCCAGCTTAGTAAACACATGATTTCTAATGCCGGCAAGGTTTTAGACATAGGCATTACACTCGGGGTCTCCAAGAAAACGGGGGAAATGTGATCATGACTGAGCGCTTAAATACACTGTTCAGTCCATTAGAAATGTACGTGGCAGCATATATACCGAAATGATATTAGGGGTAATAATGAGAGAGCAGTTGTGCTATCCGGCCGGACAAGAGCAACAAAGAAAAAACATATTTATCTGCATGTATGCCGGGTTCAATGCTTCTGGCTCGCGTATGTCGCAGTGCTAGCAATAAAAAATCTGCTGTTTACTGCTTATTATTGTGCAAAAATGGGTTGCGCATCGCAGAACAATAGAATGAGCTGTTGAATATAAAGTCTGTCATTGATAATACGGGATGTTTGTGTTGCTGTATGAAGCACAGCTTGCGGTGTAAATGAAAAAAGAACGCATGTGTTGTTTGTTTTATTGATGTTTTCAGCAGAACAAAGTACAAACGCATCGCACAGTAGTCCCGTTGGACTACAATCACAATCCACCTTAGCCACACCGCCAACAACTATGCTCTACACAGGTAAAATTGCATTCCATATTTAGATCCTTGTTTCAGAGTCTTCGTGAATGCTGGATAGTATGGTAATGGTAGTGCTTTGCAGCAAAAAAAAATTGTTAACATTCACAAACAATGCCCACACAGTCAAATGGGATTCTCTAAAAGTAGGACAACGGCAGCGTTACCATTTTGTCTTTCTCAAATAGCTTCAAAAAAACGATCCTAAATATGGCTATCGGCTTTCTGATCCTTATATGCGCACAATCTCTACGCTTGTGCAGTCTGTAGGTGGTACTCTCTCTGTATCGCTAAGCATCATAGTCTTCGAGCGTAAATCGTCCGGCGGATGAACGTATATCTTTGCAAATGTGCCTCCTGACAAACCTCTTGAGGAATAGCCAGGATTAAGCAATATGATTTTCTCATGTAGATGGACAAACTGCTTCAGCCGCGAGGGTGTAATTAGTATGTCTGGCATGGCTTGTACCCTCAGTCTAGAATCGTGTGAAGCAAGAATACCAGCACATTCGACAGGCGGCGGTGAGAGAGGATAAAAATGCTGCTGCTCAATCAAATGCCATGCAAGACGTGGCAAGCAGCTGCTCAAAGCCGGTAATCTGGAGATTTCCTCTTTGACAATGTGGAATAAAACATCGATGTTGGAAATAGCAAAGTTCACGCCATTAACTGATAGCTGTGCTGGATTACTGAGCGACAGCACGCCTTCCGGAACACCAAGATGCATCGCCAGACTGTGACTTAGCGGCGGTTGTGGAAAGGACACATACGGGCAGCAGAGATCGTCTGTCGATGGAACCAAAAACACAGATGAGGTAGATGGAAGGCCTTCACGAAGCCGCGTCAACTGAGTGCTAATCTTGGTGCGGAATATATCCTCAGGCAGCATGTCCGTTTGACCGTCCTTTAGCATCGGATGGGACTCGCTCACAAAAGGGCCAAGCAAAAATATTGCACATGGGGATTCTTCAATTGCTTTGTTTACGAGGTCAAACAACGGCTCATAGTCAAAGTTGTCCGCCAGCGTATACGGCCCACATGCCACGATAGCAGAAAATGGTTCAACAGCCCCGTCACGACATTCATCTGGTGAATAAGGTAGGCGCGGAAGCTGGTGAAAATTGAGGGCAGAGAATTCTGAGCCTTTAAGATTCTTTCCTTCAACAGCAACTATTTGGCCAGGAAACAGCGCGAATGATGGAGCAGAGTGCACATCCAAGGGTATGCGCCGGCCGTTGCCAAGACGGCGAGAGGTCTCTAGATATAATGAACCACTCGACATGGGTGTGACAGCCTGGCCATCTTCGGAGTTGACGTTCAAAATGCGTCCCACTGCAGTTACTGTGTTCTGGTGTGGGTATGTGGGGTTGGCCAGCGTCTCAATGTTGTACTTGGTCTTGACATCAATGGCCATACGCTCAATTCGTTTGTTAACTGTCTCCGTGCGGGTGGCCGTTTTTTCAAACATATAACGCATGCGTTTTGCTGCACTCTGCGAACCAGTACTTGCGCTGCCCTTGTTTCTGGGAGCGTCGTCGTCGCTCTCGTCGCCGCTGGCTGCCTCAGATCCCACAGACAGCCTATCTTGTTCAATGATACAAATGGGCTTTCGTATATCTGGAAGCTTGAATGAAGAAAGGCTTGGGTTCAGCGTTTCCTCTGTGTAGCCCATGTTCTTTCTCTTTGAATAGCGAATTGCGCTTGGCGATGGCTCGGCAAACACACTAGGCGTCATGGGCAAAAACATTGGAGATCCGCGCGGTGCCAAAGCCCCATCACCTTTTAGCAGACCGACTCTATTTGCACTCTGGGGGGTTTTCATAGTCTCACGCTGACTGCCTGAGACCAAACCCTGAAGGAGCGCCCCAACAGAGCTCTTATCGTAATGAGCTCTTTCCTTGAGTCTTGGCAGTTTCGTTGCTGAGCCTGGAGCACCATTGCGTCGCTGTGACGATTTCCGTTCCAACTCCAGCTGCATCAATGATCTCACTTCAAGCAGCCGCTCGCGCGTTGGCTTGATACTAGCATCGCCACCGTGCTGGTTGATCACAAAAGCTTGCCATCTGATAAAAAGATCGCTGGCGCTTAAATCAAAGGTCTGGCAAATGGACATGCCTTCCAGCACAGCGTCAGCCTCAAGCTTTATGTTTCCAAATTCCTTGTGCAAATCAGTTTCTTTTGGAACAGCCATATTGGTACTGTACGGTTACTTTGAGAAGGCGTTCACAGGTTCTAAGACGGGAGCTAAAAGAATCGAGATTCAAGCAATGCACCAAATAGAGACGCTTCTTCATAAAGAAAAGGAATGAGAGATGGATAAAAATGAAATATAAATAAAGCAAGAGCAAAGCAGAGCCGGAAAAAAAAGATGGCCAACAAAAGAAGGAAATCTACTCAATACAGGCTCGCGTAATACGTGAAAGGAGGGGAAACGCGAAACGCGTACCTGCTTAATGATTAGGAACCACAAAAAATCAAATCAACTCATTATTCTAGCCTAATACCTTGGTTATGTGCCAGCGCGTTCCTTCTCTCTTCTCCTCGACTCTTACCATGGACAGCTCCCAGGACTTTGGGCCGAAGCGAGGCTCAACGTAGCATGTCATCTGGTCGTGGGATTCGTTATACTTGGGTACCGGGTACGGCAGCGGATTTCCAAAAGTACACAGAGGCTGCCCAATCGTCGCCAGCCACTTTGTGTTGACGATGGTTACAGCCTTTGCCCAAAGACGGGTGGTACGCTGCAGCTCCGAGTATACAACTGCCTGTGGCATACTGCCAGACCTCCGTGCAGCGACATAAGCAACGCTTTCCGGATGGACATACACTGGCTCGTCGCTCCACATGGTCACGTATGGCGTGGCATGTATGCCGCGTCTCTTAATGGCCATTTCTTCATCGGGGCTGTGGAAACCAGCAATATCGGCTCGAACCGCCACTTGATCCAAAAAGCCCGCAAGGATGATCTGACGAATGACCGACTGCTGAAGCTTGCTTGGTGGTGGCATGTGCGGATCCATGACCACGTCTACCCCAGCGCAGTACATTTGCACAAGATTAGTAAGCTGGTCACGCAGCTTGCGAATCTCGCTCATGGCCTTTGGTCTCACATAGTACTCTGTACACACAGCATCCGTGCCGCCTGAATACTCGAAGGCACCAATGGCTGTTAGCCATTTCAAGATGTCGCTGGTGGGATCCGTTCCTGAAAGCTTTGCTTGAGCAGACCAGTACTTCTTGCGCTCTGCTCGCAGATTCTCTTTTGCAGCCAGATCTTCACTGTCCATGCACTGCGCTACATCGCGGGCCACAGCACTGTCGACAAACCCATTTGCGCCCAAGTCTTCCAATATACCATCAGTGGTATCAGGGTCCAGATTGAACTCTTTGACAAAAGGGTCACCAACAGACAGACCCGCAACAATTGCAATAACATAGGGCAGACAGCCATGCTGTTGCCCAACGATCAACATCTTTGCAAAGCGCGGAGCCACAGGAAAAACGGACATTAGACGCCCAAGATCGGTTATTCGGCCGTTTGCATCCAAGGCACCAAGCCAAGTTAGCAGTCTCTCGGCCTTTGAAAGGGCGGAATGGCTTGGCGGTGTAGGGAATGGAAAGTTGACTACGTTGTCTAAGCACATTGTCTTCATTTGAAGAACAACGCCCTCGATTGGCATGCGCATGATCTCGGGCTCAGAAAACCGAGCAAACTGATCATTAAACACAGCGCTTGAAAATATCCTGTAGCAGTGGCCAGGACCCGTTCGGCCTGCACGTCCCATGCGCTGGTTTGAAGAGGCCTGGCTGGTCCATCCTACCTCGAAGCTTTGCACTTGAGTCTGCGAATCGTATGTTTTTTCCTTTGCAAGGCCAGCGTCGACTACATAGCGAATACCGGGAATTGTGATCGACGTTTCCGCAACGTTTGTAGCAACCACGCAGAGACGACTGCCAGCTGGTGGAGGAGCGAAAACTTTTAGTTGCTGGTCGGCCGGCAAAAGCGAGTACAGCGGCAGAACGTACAGCGGAGATGAGTGTGCGCTGTTTTCGTTGTCTCCCGAAGCTTTGGTCGGAGCAGTCCCTGAATTGAGGTTCTCGCCAAGCAAAATGTCGCGTGCTTCCTCATCAGCATCGCCACCAACAATGAGATCTTCCTCTTCCTCCGAATCTGACCCAGAATCCGAGTCAGGTGTGAAATCATCGTGTAAATCTCCATTCGTGGAGTAAACATCAAAGTCGCCAATATCGACATCTTCATTCTCAATGCTTGTCTTTAGGCCGTTTGCAGCTTGGGCATACGGCAAGGAGGAGGACATATGTTTTCGCTCACTGCTGATGTTCATTCCCTCTTTAACTTTGCCTTTACCACGCGTATTCGATTGTGTCTGAGCCCCTTCTAGTAGACTTGCTCTGTGCTCGGCGTTTGCTGAAAACTGCGCTCGTAGCGCTTTACAGACATACGTGATTTCAGCCTGCCCGGTGAGGAAGATAAGAATGCCGCCGCCAGGAAGACGCCGGTGGATCTTTCCCACCTTCTTAATAACCTCACTGAGATGCTGACCGGGAGCTGGGGTACGTCTGTTAAAGTGGACTCGGACGGGATGCTGCCGAGCCTGCACGTTGATGACCGGTGGAGCGACAGAGAAGAGGCGGTGGTTCTTGACAAAATCGTCAACACGCAGAGTGGCACTCATAATGACCAGTTTAAGAGGGCGGTGCTTATCTGGAGATTCGTGGGCCATCTTGTGTCGCAGGCGCACTACACGCGAAAGAACGCCAAGCAGAATGTCAGTGTTGAGAGTTCGCTCGTGGGCCTCGTCAATAATAAGTGCCGAGTACTTTGTCAGAAGAAGGTCACTGGCCATCTCGCGCAAAAGCACGCCCTCGGTCATAAACTTTATGCGCGTCTGATCCGAAACCGTGGTGTCGAAGCGAACTTGATGTGCAACAGTATGACCAAAGTCGCCAAGCTCCTCGGCCACGCGGGACGACATGCTCATGGCAGCAACCCTTCGCGGCTGGGTAATGCCAATCATCCCCGGGTTGGGAGACCCAGGGTCTCCGTACCCAGCTTCAAACAGAAACTGGGGAACCTGCGTTGTTTTTCCTGATCCCGTCTCACCACTCAGCACAAGAACCGGGTTGTCAGCTATGGCTTCCATAATCTGCTGTTCCTCTGCGTACACCGGAAGCTTTGCCCTCTGCTCTTGAATGCTTTCAGACCTCTTGATATTGATGTAATATGCCTTTTTCTCGGAGGTTTCGTTAGGCTCCGTGTCCATAATTCCACGTTTTGAGAGAAGCGGCTTTAACATGCTGCCCATGTAGTAGTTTTTCTCCTGGGCTGCCTGTGGCTCTTGATTCTGCTCTATGGCTCCACGTTGCATTTGTTTCTCACCGCGCTCTTGACTGTGCTCAGGCTCGACAGGCTCAGCATCTAGGCTCCCCTCTGCTATATTGATGCCTTGCTCATCGCCATCAATGTCACTCTCCGAAGCTGAACTGTCAAATTCAGAATCGCTTTCATATTCCCTTTCTTGATCTGAGCCATGGCCTGCCTCTGTCAAACCAGCGACTCGCGGTTCTTCGCCCACGTCGGAATATTCATCTTCGCTGTCCTCATCTTGATGTCTAGACAGCCCTAACTTTTTGAGTATGTGGCCCTTCTTTTGACGTTTACGCTTCACAACTGTTGCTGAGGCCAATGCACTCCCAACAGCTGGTTCGGCAACTGCCTTCGTATCTGATACATCGGATGATCCGCTATTGATCATTGGTTTCTGAACGACCGTGCTTGCTCCTTGTATTTCAGCACGATTGTCCTCAAGCTCGGTATGAGAATGAACGGCCGTTGAATCGCCTTTCCCCTTCTTATTACGTTTCCGCTTTCGTTTACCCAGAGACTCTTCCGGCTGAGGCTTTGAGCCAGCGCCAAGAACTGCGCTAGACAAGCGATCTGCCTGCCGGCCAACCTCGTCTGGATCGCGTTCCGACACATACAGACGCACACTGGGATCTGACCTAGCCATCCCAAGCTTTTCCTCAATGGCTGCCCGCTGCAGCTTTTCGCGTTTTGTCTCTGTCTGTCGCCCAAGGTTCTTTGAGGAACGCATCAATTCGCTTTTCCATGTTGACGTACTCAGCTTTTCTAACAGCGCTGCTCTCTCCTCCTTCTTGACTTGCTTCTCCTAATACCATTCAATGCAGACAGCATCATCAGTAAGCAGAGAAAGAAAGTAGGACCAGCCATGATCGGAAGCTACAACTCTAGTTTCTTTGTTGCTGTGAACATTGGTGTTCATCACATACGTACCACAAACTTTTGGAAGCGCTTTTGCTTTGTCGAATTGTTCGTTCCCATATTTGGTTTTAGCCCTCGGCTTCCCTGAAAAATTCCAAATTACGAGGTAGTTTGTTCAAACGAAATAATAAAAGTGTTAGCTCTATAGTGACGAGCGCTGGAGCGTCCAAGAGTATTTTTCCTCATCGCACCGTTCCTCCTCTTTTTTATTTCCAAAAAATAAAAATGAAAATGTGGTTGGTAATAATTTAATCGAACAAAAGGTGATCTGCACAAGAACAATATGTTTGGTGGGATCAACGCAAGGTGTAAAGCGATCATAAGTGCTTGGAAAATGGTCTATAATCCTCAGTTTCGGTTTCAAGGCTTTCTAGCAATTTGTTATTACTTGCTACTTTTGATACCTGAAATTATTATTTAAAACGGAAAGGTTGGAAATGAGTCTAGCTGAAATAATATCAGCCTGCTTTGGCGGAGGATCACAACAGCAGCAACAGCAGCAACAGC